>CM076578.1:885408229-885650222 GCA_034641835.2 Pinus albicaulis
AGATTACAGTAGGCAGCTCGGGCATTTGCACATAGTTTTACAATGACTAATGACATGGAATCAGTCTTGTCCTTCTGCTGATTTATTTTTCTTAGCTTTTAATTCCAGCACTGTTTTATTTATTTCAATTTTGTACATTTGCTTTATTAGTTAGATTAGATATTAAATTGCTCATGTCATTATCAATTACCTCCGAAAGCCATAGCGAGACTAATGGTGAGGGATTGAAGTATGAGTGTGTAATTTGATATTAGTTTATTTTTCTGCAAATTAGATATCAGATTGCTCAACTTGTTTATGATTACCTCCGAAAGCCATAGCGAGACTAATGGTGAGGGGTCAGAATATGAATTGATGTAATTTGATTTTAGCTTTACTTTGCTTGCAATTTTTGGATTTCTTTGAGCACAATTTCTTTTGTATTTAGACAGCAGCAAGGGTAATGGGTTTCATGATCAATGGTTCACTGTTTGTTTGACTAGTATAGTGGCACATTTTCATTCTCTTTTAGGAATTAATTTTGTTATTGCATGTTTTAAAACCCTCTTGAAGTTTGAAGTTTGGGAAATCATTATAAAGGACATCATTGCCTTGAACATTTATATCCATACTTGTCTTTTAGAATTTCCATCTCACATTAGGAAACCAACCAAGATAAAACCCCCAAGATAAAAAAAAACAAAAACGACAAAAAGTTGTTCTGAGCTTCCGTGTCTCAAACCTGTGGTCAATGAGACGTTTCTTGAATTTGATATCCCATAGGTCCATGTTACCTTACATGATTCAGCTAAGAAACTCAAATTTTTGCGCACAGATCACCCTTGTGCTTTTTGTGATCTTTATGGCCACTATTCTCATCATTGTCCCATCTCAATGACTTTCGCGACACTCTTGAGGTTTTTCACCAAATAGAGGCTGCTCGTAGTCAATCCTATACTCCTATACTTGTGAGTTATTCTTCAAAAGAGCTAGAGGACAATTATGCACCCATTGTGACACCTTCCTCCGATGTCAAGATGATGGAACCTTCAGCCAGTATCCTCTATCTATCATCATTCATGAGATCCATGTTGGACGACCCCTTCAGGGCATCCCCTTCTATTTCAATTGAACCTCCTTCGGCGATCACCCTGCGCTCAACATCAATAGATGTTTCATATAATATCTCTTCTTCTACCCTTTGTAGCGATTCATATGTGAATCATATCTCTCATGATGAAGCATCAAGTAGCCCCTCTGCATCATGCGGTATCCCTTCCACCAGGTATCACATATTTCATTCTGATGAAGACATTATAGAAGCTATTACCACCCCTAAATTTCCATGGAATGATATGCACCATCGTACATACTTCCTTCCACAGCAGTCCCATGACCAACATTCTATGGAGTCCAAAGACTTCATCCATAGTGAGATCAATTGGATATATCCCCCCTTACATTGGACACATGAATTCGATCCACATACACCTTGTGGCCACTACATTGACACCTAATGTTTGGGAAATGGGCCACACCTTCTAGAGGATTGTTAAGGCCAACCCCTTCCTAACCCTCACAATGCACTCTACCTTAAGATATTTTACCCATATCATCTCCCATCGAGATGCGTGTTTTATTTATGTCATGAATTTAGGTAGCTTGCATTATTCAACATCATTTCATTTTTTTCTTGTGGCGCCTTTCATATGGATCCATCATCCACACTGTATATCAGTTATGCCAACGATGTAAGTCACTTCTCCCAGAATATAGCCTATTGGACATTGGATTCAATGCTCCCTGTGTGTTTCACGACATGGACTAACCACCTCTCGTGGATCCTAACTCTGGTGATTGTAGCGGAGACTAATTCCTACAGGTTTTGGTGTAACGACAATCATGTTTCCAACATAGCATTGACAAATTTGTCCATTTTTACCCCCATGCATTCATTAGTCCTCTCCAACAGTGTATGCATTGGATCTGCCACCAATAACCAAGCCGAATATGATGCAGTGATAGTTTTTTTAGTCAATTCCCCTAATCATCGCATCCTTCATATTCATGTTCATTTATATTCCTTGCTACTTGTCATGCAATTTAATGGCCTATATCATCTGAATAACCATGTCCTTTTTATAATATATTTATGAGTGAAGTTCTTAGTGCGTGAATTTGAAACCATTACATTCATTCAAGTAAGTAGAGCCCAAAATCACTATGTAGATAACATCGCAAATAATATTCTAGATTGGCACTTATCACATTCATTGAACAAAATACAATAATCATAAAAAAAATGGCGAACCATATACTCATCATATATAAAAATATGCATATCCATAATATGTGTCAACAAAATCATAATGTTTTGGTATCCACTACTCTAAATAGATTTGGCATGCCCATAGCATGTTAGAAAAATCAAAATTAGGGGCAGCACATGCCCTTACATCTAATCCCTATCTGGAGGGTCTTGAGCCAATGGCTCAGCTCCTGCAGCTCGCAGATCCTGCACAGCCTACCTGGCCATTGCCATGTGTCGCATGACCCCTCGCCACTTTGAGGATAGCCCTATACATCCATCGATGTATCGGTCCTCGAGATCATTCCACCCACACTCAGACACTCCAGTCAGCATCATCTCACACTTGCGGAAAACAACCTCCAGCAGAGCCTCATATTCAGGTCTTTAATCCCCTCTCGCTCTGTTAGACTCTACAGCCCCTAGTGTTGTGGATCGTCCCATATACCCTTCTAGCTTCACCAGTGCTATATATGCATACCAAGAGTAATGAATTAGTACCAAATACATATTATAAAAAATTTAAAATGCATCATAACATATAGAAACTTTCACTTACTATCTGGTCCCCATGCTGGAACCGACGAAAGTTGTAAGTGAGGGTCCCCTTAAAATTTCATACCACTGTATGGATAATTGTCTATATGTAGCGGCATAGGATCCCAATGTGTGAAGAACTCAAGTCGGAACACCCATCTGACTCCGCCGCCTCCTCCTCTCCATAGTAGCTACCCCCATTGGTGCATCATGGGCTCCTGTCGGCCCCCATCCTAGATCTGTACATGAGGCCAAAGTATGGGGATCTTCTCGAAGAAGAACGAGCATAACACTGTACCAAAAGCACAGTCATGGTTCACCTATTTCTTTCCTAATGACAACTTTAATTTCACTAATATTAGCATCATATGGGCCCACCCATAGTAAGTCCCACTCAGTACACTCTCAACTAACATCATCTACCCTCGAGTGATGTGGTGGAACGCATGGTTGCCCCAGATCCACAATACTATTGTGGCGAAAAACCGTGTCTCTAGCCTCACTAGATCACCGATCGGTATGGTCGTGCCCTTAGCATGAACATCTGGTCTATAGTGGCATTCCACAAACTCTGATATGTTCAACCCTCGTAGTAATACCGAATGTATATTTCCCACCACCCATAGTGGCGGGAGTCTAGTCAAGAGGTAGATATCCTTTATGGTCAACTCGATCATGTTCTCCTGCACTATAAAGGGCTCCTTTTATGGATCCTAGTAGCTAACTATCCTGGACAAAAAGGGCTCCCCTGCCCTCATCACTGGGTTCTCAACCAACTTGAGAACCTCGTACCTCGCAAGTGCGCCTCAGACCACCTAATCCCCCGGGATCTCGGCACGAAGTGCATCCAAATCCCTCTCTCTATAGTTGATATTTAGCTCTACCATACCTATACAAACCCATCATGTTTTTCAGCTCAAAGAAAGATAAGTTGCATTTAAAATCATCAAGTCCTGGACCCCAACCAAAAAACAGGACAAAACCCACTTTTTGGCCAACTCGCAATTTTCAAGCCCTGTTCCTGCAAGCTCGCAGTTTTCCCCTCTGGAAAATATGAGACAGGTCACAGTACAGGGCCTAGGATATGTGATTCAGATGTGAGGATGGGTAGAGTGTTGTTCCTAGGCTTTGGGCACCTAATCATAAAAACTGAACCACTAAAAAAGTAGATTAGGTTAGGCCACCAACCTGCAATAGACGAAACTTGATTCCAATGATTGGTTTATCTACTATGATTGCCACAAGATTTAGGGCCTTCTCCTCCCCTCCAAATTCACCGCAACTCCACTAGAAAATGAATCAAATTGAAGGGAAATTGTCCTATTAAAAGAAAAAACCTAACTTTTCTTTTTCCAATTGCGACCAAAACATAGCTCAGTTTTACAAACCATTAGAACCATTGGAAATATCTCACCAAGATCTTAAATGGGTATCCTTTTTTTGGTGATTTGATACATCACCCAGAAGCCATTTTTCTGAAAAGGGTCACTTCGCCGCCTCTCAAAATCATATTTCTTCACTTGCATTACTTGTACTTAGGGCACCACGTTTCCTTCATAATTTTCAATGCGTGTATCAATTTTTGTAATGAGTAACCATCTTTTTCTCATTCTTTTATGGTCCCCACCAAGCCTATTCTATTTGGTAGCCTCATCGAGTCACCCTTGTTGAGAGCATCCTCGTTGAGTCACTATCGCATTCATGGAGCTTGTCCTGAGTCCCTTTGCCTCATGTTATAGTATTCCATCCATTTGTGCCTTTTCCCTCTCTCATGTCACCCATTTTTACCACTAATCATATTTTCTTCCATCTCTTCTGAAGTCGAGTCAGTCACTGTGAGGTCAACCATGATTTTTGTGCTCTAACAAGGGAAGTCTCTTGACCACTACTCAGTCCCCCCATTCCATCATCATCCCGGGTGTCACTCCATTAGTCACTTTACTGTGATACCTCATGCCTTAGTTTAGGATTCCTCACTGCCTCACTTATGGCGGACCTCCTTTTGTCGACATTAGCACATTCATTCTAGAAGACGGGTCTAGAGAGAAGTGTACCTTGGTTTCATATTCCATTCTTTTTCGGTGCCTCAGATCAGGAAAAGGGACTCATTATTTCCCTTTGACTTGATTGGTTCTCATCCACTCTACTTTAGCTCTTTATCGCATGATCGAGACTCATATACTTGATGGTTTGGGGATCCAACAGATTATACCAGTGATTCCCAGGTGGGTGTGAGATGTTTTAGACCTCATGAGGGTGTGGCCCTTCAGGTAGGCCCCCGCATGCTCGAATGACCTCACCTTATGCTACAACCTTAGATGCATCTCTGTAGATATGATGGTTTTAGTTCGAGCACTTGCAATGCCTATAACATGCATGTATCACTCAAATGATACATTCATATTTTCAAATCAATTTCCTATTTATCAGGGCTTCTTTGGTTTCTATTATTTCCCATGTACTCAGATATTATTGTATTCAGTCATGGCTATTGTCGTATATGCAGTATGTATATGGGATCCATTATATTTTTATCTGGCCCATTTTTATTCTAGCATGTCATGTACAATTTATCATTTACTTTATATCTCAGTCTCATTTTACTTGGTGCACCATTATTATTTGTACATTTTCATCTCAGTGGGCATAGGTATTCCTGCCCCGCCTCACTGAGAACAGGTACCCAAACATTAAAGGATACTTATATCATTCGTAGGTCTCGCCCCCTCGGTTATTTTCCTCTCTCGCTTCACTCCGTCTATGTATCTCTCTCTCTCACTCCCCTTCGATGTTTATGGATTGTGTTCTTACAATGTACTTCGGTCATATGATTAGCTCCTAACACTCGAATGTTGGAGGAAAATATATTACATCAATTTTTGGTAATCTAACCATTTACAATTATATGGATCGATGTATACCATGTAATACCAATTTTACCATAGTAAAATTTCTTTCACTATAAGAAATAATTTAATAAACCATATTTTATTAAGTTATTTCTGGTCCAAATAGGAAAGCCCATGAGGAATAATTAAATAAATCCTTATTTATTTGATTTTCCTCTAAGAATAATTAATTAAACCATTGTTTAAATAATATTCTTGGTCATATTTAACCCAATTATGAGAAATAATTAGATAAATCATTATTTATGTTATTTTTCTCTAGGAATAACTTATTAAATCATTATTTAGTTATTATTCCTTGTTAAATTTGACGAAATCACCTAGAAATAATTAAAAAAATCATTATTTTTTAAATTATTCCTTAACCCCATTCTTGAAATAATAAATAAATCATTTATTTGTTTATTATTTCTAAAGAACAACGAGTTGTTGTTTCTAAAGAACAATTTCAGCAGATCTCCAACATGTCTTGGACAATCATTCCAAGGTGTTTGAAACTCCCAAAGGACTCCCACCTATTCGTGATCATGATCATGCTATTCATTTGATTCCAGGAAGTGTTCCTCCAAACATCAGGCCTTATAGATATCCTTACGTCCAAAAGAGCGAAATTGAACGTATGATTTCAGAAATGTTAGAGGCGGGTATAATTCAACCTAGTCAAAGTTCTTTCTCTGCTCCTGTAGTATTGGTACACAAGAAGGATGGATCATGGCGAATGTGTCTGGATTATAGGGAGCTCAATAAGCTCACCATTAAAGACAAATTTCCCATTCCTGTGATCGATGAATTATTGGATGAATTACATGGAGCAATTTATTTTACCAAGTTGGATCTTTGTTCAGGATATCATCAAATTAGAATGAAGACTGAAGATATTCAAAAACAACATTTCGAACTCATGAGGGTCATTATGAATTTTTGGTCATGCCTTTTGGCCTTACCAATGCACCTTCTACATTTCAAGGGTTGATGAATTCCATTTTCAAACCCTTCCTTAGAAAATTTGTGCTAGTATTTTTTGATGATATACTAATCTATAGCAGGTCTTGGAAGGATCATGTGGAACATGTTGACAGGGTGCTCAAACTATTGCAGGAGAAACAATTATATGCAAAAACATCCAAATGTTTCTTTGGAGTACAAGAGGTGGAATATCTGGGTCATGTTATATCTCACAAGGGTGTTAAAGTAGACCCTAACAAAATTAAAGCCATTAAGGAATGGAAAGTCCCCAAGACAATAAAGCAGTTGCGAGGATTTCTCGGGTTAACAGGCTATTATCGCAAGTTTGTTAAGAATTGTGGGAGAATAGCAGCACCTCTAACAACATTATTAAAGATAGATGCATTTTCATGGACTCCTTAAGCAACTAAGGCCTTTGAACATCTTAAAGAGGCAATGTGCCTAGCACCGGTCTTAGCTACTCCAGACTTCACAAAAACCTTTATTGTGGAATGTGATGCCTCAGGAAATGGAATTGGTGCAGTTTTAATGTAGGAAGGAAGATCCATTGCTTTTGAAAGTCATCCAATCAAAGGAAAGTATTTACAAAAACCTATTTATGAGAAGGAAATGTTAGCAATACTGCATGCACTAAAGAAATGTCGAACTTACCTAATGGGAAGACACTTCAAGGTAAAAACTGATCATGATAGTCTTAAACACTTTTTGGAACAAATACTATCTTCAGAAGAGCAGCAAAAATGGGTCACAAAGATGTTGGGTTATGACTTTGAAATAATCTGCAAAAAAGGAAAGCTTAATGTTGTTGCAGATGCACTCTCAAGAAAGAATGAAGAGGTGGAAGCATTGCTTTGTGCCATTTCTATTATCCAACCGGATTGGATAACCGAAGCAAGAGATGAATGGAAGAAGGACAAAGATGTATGGACACTCATTCAAAAGTTGCAGCAAGATCCTAGTACATCTGATACATTTAGTTGGAAAAAATGATTCCTTATGGTACAAAGATCGCTTATATCTTTGTAAGAATTCCCAACTAAAACAAAAGATTCTTCTGGAATTGCACACTTCTCCTTTAGGAGGACACTCGGGATTTTAAAAAACTTACCACAGGGTGAAGAAAGAATTTTTTTGGGATGGCCTTAAATCTGATATTCAAAAGTTTGTGGCGGAATGTTTGGTTTTCCAGCAGAATAAAGTGGAGACAATTAAGACCTCGGGACTTCTACAACCTTTATCCATTCCAAGTCAACGTTGGGAGGAGATTTCAATGGATTTTATCACAGGTTTACCTAAGTCCGAAGGAAAAAGTGTCATCATGGTGGTAGTTGATAGACTTACCAAGTATGCACACTTTTGTGCATTATCTCATCCATTTAAAGCAAGTACAGTTGCTACTACATTTATGGACAGAATTCAAAAGCTACATGGAAGCCCAAGGGTTATTGTGAGCGACGGAGATCCCATTTTTACTGGAAATTTTTGGACGGAGTTATTTTCTTGTTTGGGTACTCAATTAGCTCATAGCTCATCTTATCATCCTCAATCTAATGGTCAAACGGAGATAGTAAATAAATGTTTGGAAGGATATCTTCGTTGTTTTGTATCTGATAAACAAACACAATGGGTCAAGTGGTTACCTCTCGCTGAATGGTGGTATAACACTTCCTTCCATACTGCGGCAAAAATGACCCCATTTATGGCACTTTATGGATATCATCCACCATCGATCACATCATCTTTAAGGGAAAATTCGAAGGTTCAAGCAGTGGAAGATCACATTGAGCATCAGCAAGAAGTTCTTCAACTCTTAAAGGATAACCTGAATTTGGCACAAAATCGAATGAAACAACAGGCAGATCAACATCGCAGCGAGAGAAGTTTTGATGTAGGAGATTGGGTATTTTACGGCTACAACCATATAAACAAATGTCCCTCAAGCAAGCTAAGAAGGATAATAAATTATCGCCAAAGTACTATGGTCCTTACAAGGTGTTGCAAAGGATTGGTACTATGGCATACAAATTGGAGCTTCCTGCTTCTTCACGAGTGCATCCAATTTTCCATGTTTCATGCTTAAAGAAGGTTATAGGTGAAAATCTTCCAGTTCAAACAATATTTCCAGAACTTGATGAGGAAGGAAAAATCATATTGGAGCCTGAAGCGGTCACGGAAACAAGAACTCGACAACTACGGAATCGATCAATTTCAGAGTATCTCATCAAGTGGAAGAACTTACCCACTGAAGATTCTACATGGGAGGATGAGAATTTTATACAAAAGCACCAAGAGCTACTCAAGCGTTGAGGACAACACTTTTTTTGAAGGAGAGGGGCATGTTAGGTCCCTATATTACTAGTATAGTCCCTTATTGTTGTTAGTATAACCCCCTTATTGTTATTATTGTACCCTTGTAACCCCCATTTTGTTATTATTGTGCCCTTAAATTATTATTGTTAGGTCGGCTAGGATTACAATGTGGCCCACTAGGATTACATTATGGCCCCATGGACTCCTATATATAGAAAGGAGGTTTTGTAAATTGTATCATCCAAGAATTCTTCATTTATGTAATGTATTGGAGGTTGCCCCCTCGAAGTGGCTTATTTCTAAGGCGTTGATATCTCTATTCTTCTATTTTTGGAGCTGGTTACACAACAGAGGAGGTTTCAATTGATTTTATCATAGGTTTACCCAAGCCCGGAGGAAAGAGTGTCATCATGGTGGTAGTTAACAGAATTACCAATTATGCACACTTTTGTGCATTATCACATTGATTTAAATATAGTACAAATGGTACTGCATTTATGGAAAAAATTCAAAAGCTACATCGAAACCCAAATATTATTGTAAGTGAAAAAGCTTCCATTTTCTTGTCTGGGTACTCAATTAGCTCATAAGTCTTCTTATCATCCTCAATCTAATGGGAAAAATGATATAGTGAACAAATTTATGTAAGGATATCTTCGTTTCTTTGTAACTGATAAGAAAACATAATGGTTAAAGTGGTTACCTAAGGTTGAATGGTGGTATAACACTTCCTTCCATACTGCAAAAAAAATGACCCCATTTATGAAACTTTATGGATATCATAGATTGTCCATCACATCATATTTAAGAGAAAATTATAAGGTTCAAACAGTGGAAGATCACATCGAGAATCAAAAACAAGTTCTCAAACTCTTAAAGTATAACCTCACTTTGGCATAAAATTAAATGAAACTATAGGAAGATCAACATCGTAGTGAAAGAAGTTTTGATGTAGGTGACTGGGTATTTTTATGGCTACAAAAATACAAACAAATGTCCCTCAAGCAAGCTAAGAAGGATAATAAATTATTACTAAAGTGATATGGTCCTTACAAGGTGTTGCAAAATATTGGTACTATGGCATACAAATTGGAGCTTCCTGCATCTTCTCGAGTGCACCCAGTTTTCAATGTTTCATATTTAAAGAATGTTATATGTGACAATCTCCTAGTTCAAAAAACATTGCTAAAACTTGATGAGGAAGGAAAAATCATATTAGAACCTGAAGTATTCAAGGAAAAAAGAACTCGAAAACTATGAAATCGATCAATTACAGAGTATCTCATCAAGTGGAAGAAATTACTCGCTAAAGATTCCATATGGGAAGATGAGAATTTTATACAGAAGCATCCATAACTACTCAAGCGTTGAGAACAACAATTTTTCAAGGAGAGGAGCATGTTAGGTCCCTATACTACTAGTATATCCCCTTATTTTTATTGTTAGTGTAGCATCATTATTGTTATTGGTGTGCTCATGTAGTCCCCATATTGTTATTATTGTGCCCCATATAATCCCACTATTGTTATTATTGTGACCTTGCAATATGTCGGCCTTGATTATATTTTGACCCCTTAGAATCATATATATAGAAAGGAGGCTTCGTCATTTGGATCATTAAAGGATTTTTCATTTATGCAATGTAACGAAGGTTTCCCCCTCGAAGAGGATAATTTTTAGGTCATTGATCTATCTCTTATTCTATTTTGTGAGTTGGTTGCATAACAATATACCTTTCCTTTGTAAGGTAATTTACAATCACCACTGATTGATCAGGCAATTCCTGAAATTCAACTCAGTCAGAATGTATATAGTATGGCACAGACACAACCTAACCCACATTATGTTCGTATGATACAAAATACCATAGTGAAACAATATCAATTATATCAAGGTATCCCTCAAATGCCTTACAATAAGAAATTCCAAACTCTACCATTTCAACCTTACAAGGTTATCCTAGAACTAGTGTTGCACTAAAAACTGTCACCTTAACATTTTGCTGGCTGTATGAGCTCATTGTCACTCATACTTACCTCCTCTTCAAGTCTTACAACCTCTAATACTCATGCCAAGCCCTAAAAACAAGAGAAAAACCATAAAAATCTCTGAAACCCTGGGTACGCAGGTAATGTGAGCCTTACCTGCATTCCTGGCTAGGGTACACAGGTAATGTGAAGCAAAATTATGTTCTAGAATGTAGTTTCTCTATGTAATGCCTGCATACCCCCTTTAAATTCAAAAGGGCAAGAAACCAAAGTAAAAAAGTTTATTTTTGGTCAATTCTAGAATCTTTAAGGTGATATTTTTTGGGGAGAGTACGCTCTAATAAGGTTCATGCATCCCACACCTTAAGGAGCTAACCCCTTGATGTGAGGAGCCTATCCCTTTGAATAACGATTCTATCCCTTCATAGGTGGAATCCTAACCTCCTCATCTGCACTATAAAAAGAGGCATTGGGTATCCTCAAGGGAGTTAAAGCTTTAGTGTGTGACTGAGGTGAAGTGCTGCTGAGATTTAGACTCTTTTCTGCTGAGCTTTTGTGAGGAAAGATAACATACCTCTATGTGCTCCTGGAGGAAGAGTGCAAGACATATCAAAGTAGAGGAAACTCCTGCTTTGGACCCCGGGAAGGCCTGTTCAACATCAAGGCTAAGGTTGTGAGGTTCTTATGTTATTCTAATATTAATACAATCAAGTTTTGTTGTTCTCAATAAATTGTCGTTTAATTGTTTATTTCAATAAGTTGTCGTTTGATCATTTATTTCATAAATTCCTTGATAACTATGATAGGTATGTTTTATAATTATTTTTTATACAGGTGTTATTTAATATTTTCTTGTTTTTGATTGCAGGTATTTAAATATGACACTTTTTTGCGACAAAAGATGACACTTTGTTACGACGAAAGACGACACTTTGTTGTGACGAAAGACGACACTTTGTTGCGACGGAAGAACTATTGTTGCGACGAAAGAACTATTGTTGCGACGTAAGAACTACTGATGCGATGGAAGAACTACGGTTGCAAATAAGCGTTTGGATCTAAGGTAGGATCGACACCTTTATAGCATTTACTTGTAAAACGAATATATTTAGAGAAAGATAAACTTAATTGTTTGTTTGTTGCTAGATTGTCTTCTGACACTAGGGAGATCGATCTTGTCCGCAAGATCGATTTATCCGGCCAACAAATTGGCGACTCCACTGGGGAAAGAACTTGTTTTTATTTTCCTTTTTTTTATTTGATAAAATGTTTTTTTTCTGATTTTTGATTGATTTGTATGGGCTTGGGTACCTTAGATTTACCTTGCTAAGAAAAGTTTTGAAGTATTTTTTGTTTTTCTTGAACTTTTCTGGGGACCGCACATTGTTGCAGACCCTATTAAAAGTCTTGAAAAACTTAGATTTCTCCTTCCAGTTTGAGTTTAGATTTAATTTAGGATTCTTAGCATCTTCCCAAATTTGTATTTTTCTATCAAAAAGCCTTGTTTCTGAGTTTCTTTCAACAAATTTTTCATCTCATCAATCTCCGTTAAGTTAATTGGGTGTTTTGAGTCTCTTTTTTGAGAAATTATTAATTTGATTTCCTTTGGTCATTACTTGGAGGTTTGTCTCAGTATTTTCACAATTTTGCATCTTTTTGCTTTTGTTTTTGCAAAAATTGTGTACGAGTGTTAATCACCTTTGAGTGTTTTTATTTTTTGATCTTTGGAACTCTCACCCAATTTTCTTTACTTTCACTTGATTGGTTCTTAGATTACATTAGAATCATCTTGTGTTTGAGAATTCTCTTGCATAGATCACATTTGCATAATTAGAATTCTCATTTTCAGAATATCAATGAAAAATGTGCATAGATGACATTTACATACTTTTCAAGTGAATTGTGCATAGATTACAATTACATAGTTTACATTCTAAAAAATAAATCGTAGATTTAGATCAGTTTCTTTAATTTGAATTTACATGTTTTTATGCTTGTTTTAAAAACACAAAAATAAAAAAATTGTTTTGGAATTGATTTGCGTTAGTTTTTCTTGATGAAATTAGTGCATTAGAGAATTTGTTATATTTTCTCTTAGTAATCAATTTTTTGCATTGTTGGAAGTGAATGGAAACTCTCTCCTTACTTTAGTTAGGATTCATCGAATTGAAAAGATTACATTATCATATTCGATTGCATTCAGTTTTGGATCGGGTCATAACACCATTGGTTTCATATCCATTTACCCTTTTGAGTAATAACAGCCTAAATAACACAGCACTTAATTAAAATTGATCTAGTAATCTTTTCTATTTCCAGGGCACTTATCACCAATATAGCTTAGGCTAGTATCTTGGAGTAGGGAGTAATTAACTCTCCAAGATAGTAAAAACAAACAAGTAGATAAATCTTGCGGTAGGAAATAAATCCAATTGTAATTGGTACAATCTAGGAAGCTTCTCTTAAAGGAGTTAATCACGATATCATGTCCAAACCTTTGAGACAATCAATTCTGTTTCATCGGGGAAGATAGAAGATCTGCGCGAATTACAAATGGTAAACCTTGGATTAACCATTATCAAGGAGCCTGGGGTCACTTGTTGGTAAACCTTGGATTGACCATGTCGAGGAGAATTCAAGGGGATTGAGCTTTGTTATTCTGCCCTTGCGCGTGGAATCGGATTGTAGACTGTTCCCCCAGTTGTATTTGTTACTGTTGGTAACCTTAGTGTCCATAAGCTTAAGATTATTTCCTAAGGTGACGGTGAAGGAAAGATCTCACTGTACCTGGAGAAAACGTCGACTATACTCACTTGGACTCTCTGGGGGGTTCTCTTCACTCGAGATGGTTTTGTGAATAAAATTGTGCCAGTCTATTTCATTAAGCAGGTTTTCGGGGTAATTGTTCCAACTGCGATTTCTGCATTAAAATTCCACGATGTTGGATTTCATCTCGAACTAGTGTTTTTAGTGCGGGAATCTACTGTTTTTGTGTGATTTGACTCCTAGATTTGATAGCGTGTGTTAATTTGTTTATTTTTACTTTTAGATACCATAGGTGTGAATTGTGAATTTTAATTGTTAGGTGTGAATTGTGAATTGTTAATTTTAGTTTTAAATTGTTAATAAAATTCACTAAAGTTGAAAATAATGGCAACTGTTCCAAAATTTACCAACCAAGGAACCCCTCTTAATGAGAATCCTAGTACTTTTCCTTGCTTTGGAAATGTTGGTCCTCCTTATATGGCTACTTTTTCATTACCTGGATTTACAATAGGTTTACCGATATGGTTATTTTCAACTTCATTGGCCTCGAATACTCCAATTTTTCCACCTCAACTAGATACTTCACCTCAACAGAGTTCACCATCTCAACATCACCAACCTTCTGTTGACCCTTTACCTTCTTTTCCTAATATTTCTTCCTCCATTTCTTCCTCTTCGCTTGGTAAAAGCCTTGATGCTAGTAACCAGGTGGCTAAGAAGAAGAAGAAGAAGAAGCAAGATAAGAAAGAAGTCAACCAACCAACCATGGCTGTAAATGTTAATAGTATTGAGGAAACCTCCAACATGCATCGTAAACCCAAATACCCTTGCATGCTTTGTAAGGGTGACCACTTCCTTATCAATTGTCCCGGTATTCCAAAGGTCTTGGAAGTATGGTCAGAAAAATCTCATCAACTTTCCGTTGAACATCAACCAGTGATAGTCAGGTTCCTGTGAAAAAGGGTAAAGTTAGGCTTCCTTGTAAGTTATGCAAAGGGAGTCATCAAACTCACATTTTCCCTCACATGGATGAAGCCTCAAAATTATTGGAAAACCTTACTATTCCAAAGCAAGAATTTTCAACTGGCTACCGTAAAATTTCTCCCAACCTACCCTCAACTGACGGAGTGCTTGATCTAATTTCAAGTACATTCGATCCCACTCTTCCATTGGAGAGTGAAACTCATATCACTCAGGTTGATGATCCATTAGTTGATCAAGTGGTCGACTCGATTTTACATTCGGTCGATCCCATTCTCCTTATAGAGAGTGAACTTCATACCGCTCAGGTTCTTCTTGTTACATCAGAGTCTTCTACGCTAGGGGGAATTTCACCTGTTTCTACAGAACCCCCTCCAAGTACTGAGGTCTTTTCCTTTGATTGGAATAGACTAATAGAACCTCGTCTTCCTTCCTCCATCCCTTTCCAAATCATTGTGAGGTTTGGTGGTAGGGACATACACCACACACATGTAGATGAAGGTGCTTCTGTTAGTATTTTATCCTCAACTGCTTGGAAAGCTTTGGGTTCCCCTTAGCTTGTGCCTATTACGTAGAATCTGAAAGCTTTTAACAGAACCATTAGTGAACCTTTAGGGATCCTTCCTAAGTTTTCTATTACTTTGGAGGGTAAAACAGTATTTATTGATCTTATGGTAGTTCGAGGCCCCTTGGATTTCAATTTACTCCTTGGGCGAGACTATGTCCATGCAATGAAAGATGTAGTATTGACACTCTTTCGCATGATGTCTTTCCCTCACAATGGAAATATTGTGACTGTAGACCAAATTTCGTTCCCTAGTCTTATTTCGACTACCAATAATATGACACCCCTAAATGTTCCTGATTATAAAGTGGTATCTACCCTGCCACGGGTTAATTATGTGGCAACTAGTCCCATGTTTTCAGTTACCGATGTAAGTGAGCCTCTCACTATTTGCTCGTCTTCCTTTGACTTAGATCCGGTAATTGAAATGGAAAACTCTATGGGATTATTTGAACATGATGTTCTTATCCCTTTTGAGTCCCTTGACATGTGTTCCTTCCTGAGAACTATTCTTCCTTATGATGAAGACCTCTTGGAAGCCATGATCAAGGTGTGTCCATTGATATGTGTTTCTTCCAGTTGGAAGCCATGATCAAGAGTCTGAGGATAGTTACTTTTAATGTGTCAACCTTGTTAAAAAATGAATCAGTGGCCCATGAGGAGAGTTCCTTTTACTGTGTCAACCTCATTAAAAAATGAATCAATGAGTCCGAGGATAGTTCCTTTTACTATGTCAACCTCATTAAAAAATGAATCAGTGAGTCCAAGGAAAGTTCTTTTCTTGTGTCAACCTCATTAGAAAATGAAACACGTTTCCATGAGCATAGTTCTTTTCCTGTGTCAAGCTCGTTAAAAAATGAAACAAATCCTCCCCTAATTGAGTCGAGTCTTTGACAAGATCTCATAAATGTTAAGTCATATATTTAGGTTAGTTATTTCATTTTTTTCATAATTTTCTTACAGTTTTAGGTCGGGTCTTTCATATGATCTCGTAAATGAACCTTCATTCCATCCAGCTATTAATTACCAACAGTGTACTTAGTTGAATGAGATGAAGCTGGGGGGGCATGCGCTCTAGCAGTTATTCTTAGGGGGCATCAAGCACAATTTTCTCTTTGTTTTAAGCTTGTGTAAAAATGAAACCACTCTGAAGCATAGTTTTTCTCTATTTCAAGATTTTTTAAAAATGAAACCTATCTTGAGTCAATTTCGGTTATTTTCAAGACTCATTAAACTCATGAAAATCCTGAGATTATTTTGCTATCTTTCATTCTCGTAAAACATATGAAAATGCCAAGTTCTTTTTGTCTTTTCCTGCTCATAAATTAAATTGAAAGTCGACCAGAGGAGTACATTTTTATCCCTTTGTCGAACTCGTTAAAACTTACGAAAAAGAGAAAACCATGAGTACATTTTTATCCCTTTTTTCGAACTCGTTAAAACTTACGAAAAAGAAAAATCTTGAGTTCTCTTTTAAGCCTTTTTCGGACTCTTTAAAAATGACAAGATTTCTGAGTACTTGACTATTCAAACTCGTTAAAGTAAATGAATGATCGTCCCTTCAGTATAAGCTTACCCCTTTTACAGACTGAAATGGACTATTTACGAAAAAGGTATACATTGACTAATCACGGTCAATAGAGTTCTCTGCTGCATTATTTTATCCTTTTTCGGGCTCGAGAGACTAAATTTACGAAAAAGTACATCCATGGAGTTTCCTTTAAGTTTTTTCTTCTAACTCCCTAAAATTGAAAAACACCGAGTTTCTCCTATACTGGACTCGTTAAAATGTAACAGTAAAGGACTTGTTCAATTTTAAGCAGGAACGAACCACTCCTTCTTAGGGTTCAAATTTTAAACTAAGTTGGATTGATCCAAAGGATGATCTTATAAACAAGAAAATGATATCCTCCTCAAGCTTGTCAAAAATAAAGAGGTACTTGCCAGAAATGGTGGGGGAAAAGAGAGAAAAATTAACCTGTTTGTTACATTTTGATTATTCAAAAAACCGTTAACCACTCTTGAACATGACACTTTTGTTTACCTGGGTTGGGAAAATCCTTTTCCTAACAGTTAATCAAACCAGATTTAAAGTCTTCAGCTGGTTTATGGGTATTAGCTTCAGGTCAATTGTCACCAAACCATCTACAGTGTCGTTATGTGTTCAAGAGGACAGTTCAAATAAACCATTCATTTGCGAAATATTTGTCTTCCATTTTGACCGTTCCTGAGTCAGTCCTTGCAAATAAATTTCTTCAAAACATGATCTATGATTTCGTGTTGTGGGCTTGCCTACGAAAGATCATTTTCTATCGACGACAGCTCATTATCTAGAAAGTTGATCTAGAAATCGTCTGTACCCTGAAATATGCATGCCTCAATGGCAGGTTTCTCGCCTTCGATGACAGGTTGCATCATTAAACTTCGATCGAATGATTTCGTGACATGTTTGACTTCAGCTCATTTATTCACATTTCATGGATTATACTAAGTACTTTGAGATCCATTGACATTACTGGTGGTTACTCTGACACGTGTTAACAGTTTATATTATTGACTGGTAATCAAGTGTTTTCTACCATGTTCGACTTCGACACATTCATTCACATTGATAGGATTGTACTAGTTCGAGAAGCGGAAATCAACACCCTGGATCTAGTTTCTACCATCCAAGCTGCGAGGAATTTTGTTATTCATTTATACAGTGGACTATTCATAAAAATATGGCTGCATCCATACTGTGTCTACACATGTCTATACTGTTGATTTATTGAAAATCATTCCTGTATCAAAACAATTTAAATCAGTTTTCTAGTTAGTTTTTATCTGAGTATGGGAATGCCTACCTCAGCGATGATATGTTTACATATATATGTTTTGCATTGAATTTTTTTATAGGTTCCGACTGGGGTGTCCACAATATGATCCTTGAAATGATAAATTACTTCACTCTTCATATATGACAGACTTCATCTTCATCTATTCCAGACTTCGCACTTTAGGGGGAAATATGTTGCACTAAAAACTGTCACCTTGAAATTTTGCTGACTCCATGAGCTCATTGTCACTCATACTTACCTCCTCTGCAAGTCTTACAACCTCTATTCCTCATGTCAAGCCCTAAAAATAGGAGAAAAACCCTAAAAAGCTCCAAAACCCTGGGTACACAGGTAATGTGAGCCTTACCTGCATTCCTGGCTAGGGTACGCAGGTAATGTGAAGCAAAAATGCATTCCAGAATGCAGTCTCTCTATGTAATGCCTGTGTACCCCCTTCAAAGTCAAAAGGGTGAGAAACCAAAGTATAAAAGTTGATTTTTGGTCAATTCTAGAAGCTTTTAGGTGAGATTTTTTGGGGATGAATACGCTCTAATAAGGTTCATGCATCCCACACCTTAAGGAGCTAACCCCTTGATGTGAGGAGCCTATCCCTTTGAAGGAGGATTCTATCCCTTTATAGGTGGAACCCTAACCTCCTCATATGCACTATAAAAAGAGGCATTGGGTAGCCTCAAGGGAGTTCAAGCTTTAGTGTGTGATTGAGGTGAAGTGATGTTGAGATTTAGACTCTTTTTTGCTGAGCTTTTGTGAGGAAAGATCACATACCTCTATGTGCTCTTGGAGGAAGAGTGCAAGACTTATCAAAGTAGAGGAAACTCTTTCTTTGGACCCTGGGAAGTCCTGTTCAACATCAAGGCTAAGGTTGTAAGGTTCTTCTGTTATTTTAAGATTAATACAATCAAGTTTTGCTTTTCTCAATAAATTGTCATTCGATTGTTTATTTCAATAAGCTATCATTTGATCGTTTATTTCATAAATTCCTTGATCACTATGATAGGTATGTTTTATAATTATTTTTTATACAGGTGCTATTTAATATTTTCTTTTTTGTGATTGCAGGTCTTTAAAGACGACACTTTGTTGCGAAAAACTACGACACTTTGTTATGATGAAAGATGACACTTTGTTGCGACGAAAGACGAGACTTTGTTGCGATGGAAGAACTATTGTTGCGATGGAAGAACTATTTTTGTGACCAAAGAACTATTGTTGCGACAGAAGAACTACTGATGTGACAAAAGAACTACGGTTGCAAATAAGTATTTGGATCTAATGTAGGATCGACACCTTTATAGCATTTACTTGTAAAACGAATATATTTAGAGAAAGATAAACTTAGTTGTTCGTTTGTTGCTGTATTGTCTTCTAACACTAGGGAGATCGATCTTGTCTGCAAGATCGATTTATCCAGCCAACAACTAGGCATTAATTTTTTGTGTATGATGGTTATAAAAATCCTCCCTGTCTCGGAACATAGGTACCTATTTCCTAGGCTATCCCATATTACCTAGGATACCCTCCACCAGACCTCAACAGGAAGTTTCCATTTGTAGAAACTCTTGAATTTCCATATTTTACCAAGCTCACCAATGATCCCATAGTTCATTCTCCTTGGTGGCCTATTATTCCCACAAAATTTCCCAGTGATATCCCTAAGTTCAATGGAAATCATGGAGAATACCCAACTATACGGATTATGATTTATCATTTGTGGTGTTCTTTGAAGTCCCTCAATTATGATTCTATTTATTTGCGTCTTTTTTATCACACACTTACCAGTATATAAGAAAAATGGTATATTTAATTACCAAGATCTTCTTTCGATAATCTCAGTGGCTTGGATACCACATTCCTAACAAATTTCTAGTTACCTATTAGATATGATAATGGAACTGAAATTTTAAAAAATTGCAAACAACATAATGCCACTCACATCTAAGATCACATTCATGAGTGGTGGCATCATAATCTCTTAGTTAAAACATTTTTTCCTGACTAATTCTTAGTTGATTGTTTCATCAAGTCTTGGTTTCCATCTATTACAAAAGATGTCGCCAAGGCCAGAGTCATGAATAAATAGTACATAATTTATCATGCCCAGTATTGGATCTCATCTACACCCAATCCGACATGATTTATGATAAAATATGAAAGGCTCCACGACCTTCCAATATTGTTCCTCAACCTCCTAGTAAAGAATCACATGCTATGGATGGCATGATTTGTTCTTCCAGCCAACAGTCGACAAGCAAACCATCTGGTTCAACTCTTATTGTGGATACTCAAATCTTTCCTTCCACGCTTTTTTCTTCTACTTCTGAGATAAATGTCGTTCAATCTTCCAAAGTAAAATATCAGTAACTAGGAAGTAAGAATAAAGGAAAAGGTAAAAGGAAGAAAGGTAACCCTGCAAAGGATAAAAAAAACAACCAGTATTCTGAAGAAAAGAAGAAACCTCAAACAATGTTTGATATATAATGAGTATTTCACTCATTATTTTCTAGATTGATCAGAAGTGAATCAATTACTTAAATCATCCACTACACCAGTTGTGTTGACAAATATGTTTCCGAATAAGGAGACCGGTATGGTTTCCATGGATCCTGCTTCCTTTAACTTAGTTTTTATTCTTTCCTCTTCTAAGCTGAAAAATGATATTATGGTGGCCATCCAAAATAAATAATACGATAATGTGAATCCCTTGAATGATCAGAATACTAATTAGCCTCCTAGTTCTACTCCATATCCATCAGATCCTACTCGAAATGTAGTACCTATTGAGTTAACGATTAAGCCTCCAAAATGCATTATCCATAAATCTACATTCAAGCCTCATGCAAGAGTTGTTCAGAATCATAACATACTTGAGGATCTAGCTCAGGCTCATTTATCTATGTCAACCCTTGATTTGTTGCAAAATTGGACCGCCAAAAGGAAGTCTTTACTAATGGAAATTGGATGTATTGATCCCTTAGATTCTAACCTAGTAGTTTTTAACCATGATAAATATACACCTCGACTTTTGTCTCAATTAGCTTTCATGATCCAAGTTTTTATTCTAAGTAATAATATACATCATTCCATTATGGAAAAGGGTGCCTCAACCTATATTATGTCCATGTCTTACTGGAAGGACATTGGTCTTCCCTAATTAAGTAATCATCGACCACTCTGAAGGCTTTTTATGAAAGAAGCTATAAACCTTGTGGAAGTTTTAATTCTCTACAAGTAGAATTAGGCAGAAATACCATATTAGTAGAATTCGAAGTTATCAATGGAATGCTATATTATATTATTTTACTGGGTCATACGTGGGTCTATGTTATGGCTGCTATTATTTTGATATATTTTAGAATGATTCGTTATCCTCATAAAGGGGAATAGTATCCATTGATAAATCACTTTCTTTGCCTCTATTTCTCAAGTTATTGGAAGCGTCCCTCTCATGGGGGAAACTCCACTCCCATGTCAACATGTTGGGGTTGGACTGCTTAATAATTCCTCTCTCATGGGAACCTTTTTTATTCCTCCTCCTTCAGTTACAGATAGCTCTACTTTGGTTTACTATATCAACATGATATCTTATTGTCCTACTCTAGTTGATCCTTGGATATTAATAGATCAATCTAATCTTAACACTTTTGGTGATCGCATGCTGCTCAGTCCCATCAATCTTGACTATGGCACCATTTATTTGGCTTGTGAAAATCACTCTACCTTCTCCTCATTGATAAATTGGGTTGACCATTATTTAGGTTATGTCATGCCCTCTGATTATTTCTCTCATACATTTCCTATAGATGAGAGAATCATGGATATCATGATGTCAGAGGATGTGTTGTAGGATGATCATCAGCGTCATTTGTCCTCTCCATATTCCTTCGAGGATAATCTTAAAAAACTATATAAAACCAATATCATTGTGTTTTCTATGAATTAAGTATCCATCCATGGTGTTAATTTTGATAAGCGATTGTTGAAAATTGAAGAGACTATCCCTCTTGACATTTCAATCAAACCTAACATTTTTTAGAATCTACATATCGGTTTGTCTTGGTCTCTGTAACATATCAGTATTTATAAATCCCTATTACAGGAGTTTAGATGTTTTTTTTTTCCTACTCTTATGAAGAAATGCTAGGTATTGATCTGAACATTGATGTGCATGAAATTAAGGCGTATCCTAATGCAAAACCAGTTTGGGAGCACCTCCTTTCGATCCATCCTAAGAAGGTTTATGCTATTAAAGCAAAAGTTGGAAAACTTCTACGCATTTGCTTCATCTAACTAGTATCTTTAACTGATTTGTCCTCAAATATTATTCCTATTATGAATAAATAGGGAAAATTTCATGTGTGTTTTCCTATTATGGGGACATCAATTGTGCTTGTCTGAAGGAAAATTATCTCACACTTTTCATCAACCAAATTTTTTACTATTGTTCCAAATGTGAGATATTTCATTTATGTATTGTTTCTCCAGCTATAATCAATAAAAATTCTCTAGGCAGACCAACATAAAACCGTTTTCATTTTTCCCTGGGGAACATTTGCATATCAGAAGCTCCTTTTCACATTGAAATTTGTTGTGCTACATTTCAGAGGGAAATTAATTACGCCTTCCATGGCATCAAACATATTGTGCAACCATATATAGATGATTTTCCTGTTCATTTGAAACATCAGGTTTATCACCTGATGCATGTTCAAGAGATATTTTTATGATGTGGACATCATAACATTTGACTCAATCTACATAAGTGTGTGTTTTTTGTAATTTCCAATCAAATTATTGGTTTCATTGTATCGAAACATGGAATTCATTTTAACACATTGAATTTCTAGGCAATCATCGACCTGCCTGCTCCTTCTTCCCTTCTTCAGCTTCAATTACTCTAAGGGAAGGCTAACTTTCTTTAGAGCTTAATTCCCAACTATGAAAAATTGACCAAAGGATTTACTCATTTGTTAAATAAATGGGTTCTCTTCGATTTGGATAACACTGCTCAAATTGCATTCACTGCATTGAAATATGTTCTGATTCGAGCATCCTTGTTATATCCCATAGATTACAAACATGATTATTTCATGCACCTCACCACTACAGTTACTACCATTATTATGGTATTGGTACAGGAGGACGATGTGGTAACTTAACATCCTATTTATTACTTGAGTCATAATATCAATGATACTGAAGTCAAGTATACTCATGCCAAAAACTTATCTTTTTCGATTGTATAAATTGTCCAAAGATTTTGGCATTACATACTACTCTATAAAAATATGGTTGTTTCTGATTGCAATAACATGAAGTACATATTTTAATGATAATTGTTTGGGAGAAATTACTCTAAGTGGATCTTCATCGTATAGGAGTTTCATTTGGAATTCATCAAATCCAAGTCGAATAAGTACTTAGATTTTTTTAGCTAATTTGCGACCTTCGCATTGCTGAAACTAAGACAACATCTACTGATTCTATTCCATATGAGACGTTGTTCTTGATCTCTTCATCTGAACTGTGGTATGGATATATTATCATATATATCCAAACACAGACTTTCTGGTCTAATACCTCTTTCTTTGATGAAGGTTGTATCTGATATAAAGCCAAAAATTACATTATAATCTGTGATACCCTTTATCGTCGTGGTATCGATATGGTATTTGGAAGGTGCATCACTCATGAGGAGGTCGCGAAATTCTTAAATGAATACCATTCTAGGACATGTGTGTTAGGTAAATTGACTCTGAGATAGAGTCAAGGTTCACCAGGTTAAACAATGGTGGTCTTGGGGCACATGTTATTTTGTGCCCATGGTTTTCTACCCATGGTATTGCATGTAATGGAGCCTATAAAAGGTTGGGAATACTTCATTGTAAGGCAGGCCATAGAGGTGAGCAACAAAGGCTCATAAGTTCGGGTTGGCTAGGGTTTTGGCCAAGGCTAATGAAATTCCATTATGATGGGTTTTCCTCAGAGTTTGGATTTTTCCCGGTTAAATATAGTGTGTATTTTTTGTATTTTTGTTGCTAGTCATTTTATGTTTTTTTCCTCTCAGTAAATAAGTTAATATCTCTGGTAATTTTTTCTTCATTTGGTATCAGAGAAAAAAATTCCTTTAGAGGGATTTTTATATTTCCAAGGGTTTGTATTGGTCTTGTAGATAGATAGATAATTGAGTTTTCATGCAGATCTAGAGATCTGGATCAAAATCCATTGATTGTATGGTGGCTGGAACCGATGCCATTTGAGAAATTTTTATTGTCGAAGGAGAGATATAAGTTTGATCTATTTGGCTTGATGGATAGAGATATTAGCATAGATTTTTTTGTTATTCTCATGAAATTACTATTGAAAATGGTGGTTGTGTGATCGGGTGCTTAGAATTATGCTCAAAACTCAAAGTTCTCAGAATGACACAAAACCTAAACGACTGCGTAGTGTTCATCGTTTTGAATCCTATGCAACTTGTTTCACACAAAATGGGCTATGTATGGATTTAGAAACAAGTTCTGTATGTTTTCCTGAATAGGAAAATTTGGCAAAAAAATTGCAAAACAGGGAGCCCAGTTGTACATTTTTGTTATGCATTTACTATCATGCATTTAGTTTAGTAGTGTTTCCTTTTTGCAATATATCCACATGTAAAAATATTTCCTATGAAAATTTATCAATAATTACTCTTGGAAAGTGTGGTTGTATGTTTTTCAATGGAAAGAAAAAAAATGTAGTTTTTCTCATGATTCAATAGTTATATCTTGGTTCAAATTCAACTCATCCTTTCCTTGACAATTTAATTTTCTGCAGTTAATATTTTTGACATTCCTTATAATTTCATGTTTCACTAGTTTAATAACCTTCTGATGCGCAGGGGACACTACTAGATAGCAGGTAAAACAAGAATTTTTGTCATTTTTAATACTACCATTGGCACCCTCCTTCCATTCTCATCCATTTTTTCAAGTGTTCTACACACAAAAAATTAATTACAAATTTGCTAGAGGCTATTCTTTGCATTTTCCCTTTCTGCAAGATGGGCTCCTAAGGAGTACTAAGCTTGGAAAGGTCTTCCGTACCTTTCTCCAACCTTTACCATATTTCCTCACCATAAAAACACTTTTTAAGCCCTTGTAATGTTCTTGGATTAAATCATGTAGCAATACAAGGCATCCTATAGCACTGTGTAGAATCCATCAGGACTTGACCAAAATTGATCGTGAAGACTAATTTTTTCTTCTTGACTATTCATAATTTCTTCTAGGCCTAGGGAACAAGCTTGAGTAATATTAGATACCACTTAGAACTATTTGTTTCATCGCTGCAATTTATTTATACAATTAGGATTAGTTGTTGCGATCAGGAATTCAATAGCACAAGAATAGTTTACATTGTTATTTCTTGAAGCATTTATTGAGGATTGAAATTAGAATAGGATTTAATTTTGATGCAATAGTTTATGGTTTATTTCAAGCCATGTAGTTTATGTAGCTATATTAGGTTTACTTTCTCATCATTTATTTTCTACAATATATTAGGGTTTCATTTCAAAAAAAAAATTTCCTTGCAATTAGAGAAGAAGTTTTCTATTATGCAATAGGACAAGCAATATTTTTCCTTTCCTGAAAAATTATATTTAGTTTGAAAAATGGTCTTTATACACATCTTTTGATTCATTGCTTCATAATATATTATGTATAACTGTGCTTATTGTGCACACAACACTTTCACCTCTTAATTTTGTACGAATATTGTATTGATAAATTAAAGCGAGTTGCCTTGGGAGTTGCAGAATTCTTGTTGTAATACCATAACTAATCACTTTTTGGTGTCGTTGTTGGGGAGGTTTCAAAGTAGGTGTTGTTTATATTTTGAGTTTCTTTCTCTTTTCATTTTATTTCCTAAAAAAGAACAACAACGACAAACTTAGTTTACATAAGTTTTATGTCTATTTAGAAAGGTCTAAAAAAAAGAGAGAAAAAAAAAAACAAAAAACCATTTATTCATGCCTCGTAGGGTTATGGAGAACCTACATAAATTTCTTCCAAAAACCCCCACTCCTACAAGTTTTCAACCATCACTCTTCTTTTGTGACCGTGGACCTCCTACTCTGACCATAGAGTATTTGGATAACCCTTTAGGTGAGCAACCGAATGATCCAGATTTATGCAGGAACAAAATGAAATAAAGAAATACACATAAAATCAGAGATGCAATAGAAATAAAAATTCATTTCACTAATGACAAATAATTGAAATATGCTTATAGACAAAATGGAAATAAACTAGCTAGAGCATTGGTAGCTTATCTCTAAGAAGAGATGTGGTGGATACATGCCTCTAAATTGTGTTACAATGAGGCTTGAGGGCCTATTTATTATTGAGAAATAATGGATAACCCTAAGCATAAAAAAACCTTACCCTAGGAGATGAAGCACCAAAACTATGGGCCCCGTTTGGGTAAATTAGTACATCAATCCTCCCGAGGATGTAACTTTGGCATACGATCTTTGTTTGACGCACATAATACCTCATTAGAAATATCCATCCGAGGACTACATATTTTGATGTGAGAAAAATCAAAGGATCTTACATGTTTTTATTTTATTTTCCAGAAAAATGTAGTTTAGGGCCTCAAAACAGCTCTAGAAGTTCAGAACCCAAAACACTGCTAAAAATAGTAAATTGTTCTACAATTAAGAAAATTGAAAAAATGGAAGAAACAATGGTGGGGCCCCAAATGAAATAGGTGGGTGGCCATCAATATCCACCTGGATCATTACTCTCTCCTTAGGAAGAAATGGTCCCCATTGCGTTTATTTCCTCCATGAGATGAGGAAACCGATGCTGAACTTGGCCCCTCATGAACAATTTGCCTTGGTGCAGAAGTTGGTCAGTGTTGACAACCCGATACATTTGGATATTCTTCTAGCGATTTTTCCTGACTTCCATGTCCATGATATGATATGTGGTGGCCTATTCCATCCAGTCTGGGTTTAACTCTATTGATGTGAGTTGTTCTACAATGTCGGAGGTGTTCAATAGAGGTGGGAAGTAGGGCTGAAGGAGGTCCACATTGAACACTGGGTGCAAACCAAGGAACGGTGGAATACTAAGCTCGAAGGCATTGGATCCTACAACCTTGATGATGGTGTATAGCCCATATCAGAGCGGGAAAAGCTTGCGGTGGGTCCCAACAATGCGCTCCTTCTGCAAATGTAGCAACACTTTGTCGCCCACCTAAAATTTGTGTGGAACTTGATGTTTATAATGTCGTTTCTTGTACTTACCATTGGCTCTCTCCAATATTTCATGCACCTATTGGTGGATGTGCTGGATTTTCTCAATGAATTTGTTCGCCTTGTTAGCTTCAGACTCGACATGAGCTGAATCAGCCTCAGTAGCCACAAATGGCATGGCTACGTCAATGGGACATAATGTCTGGAATCCAAAGCCCACCTGAAATGGGTTATGGCCGATTGAGTTGTGGAGAGCCTGATTGTAACTATGTTGTACATAGGTAAGGCTCTCATCCCATGTGTGTGGATGATTTGAATTTTGCATGCGCAGAATGTGTATGATCATCCTGTTGATGAACTCTGTCTGGCCATCAGATTGGGGATGGAAAGCTTGGAACTGGTGAGCTTGGTGTCCATCATTGACCAGAGGTTGGACCAAAATATGTTGAGGAACCTACTATCCCCATTTGAGATGATAGACTGTGGGATCCCAAAGTGCAACCACACTCATTCAAAGAAGCATTTAGTTGTGGCTTGTTGTGATATTCTTCTTCCAAGCCACCATAATGGCCATCTTTGAGAATTTGTCAACGACAACGAATACACAGTCATTTCCATGCTAAGTATAAGGAAGGATCGACATGTAATCCATGGATATGGATTCCCAAGGCTGACTAGGGGTGTAGAAATTATACAAACGATATGTATACCAATGGATTCAATCTAATCATGTGATATGCTGAATCAAGATAATGAATCCTTTTACAAATTAATTGCGGAAAATAAACATGATCGCACAATCACACCAAGAAAAAGAAATAAGAAAATAAATCCACAACAAAAATATTTTTCCTGGGGAAATCTTGCTGCTCAAAACCCCCCTATCTTCTATTGTATATTAAACCAAGGAATCATGAAACAATACAATGAACTCTTCTCACAAGACTCTATTGCATTTTACCAACTGTCTCACATTGATCCGGACAAAATCGACCAACACTTAGCCAATTTCCTGCCTTTTCTCAGCCTATCTTTCTTGCACAATTATACGAGAATTAATTCCCTATTATTTATGAATTTCAACCTTCCAAATCTGCGCAATTATCATGGGAAATCCTATGGGTGTATTACTGCATCTGAGCAGTTTTCGAATAATACAATTTATAGTTAACATCCCTTTAACCTCTGTCTCAACTGGGTCTTCATCAAAACTGACATGCATGAAAATATTAACAGTAAATCATCAGTTACTTGATAGATCACAGCATGTGAATTAAATCTTATTTACTTCACTTGATGTCTCACTAGTGAAAAAATCTATTACAACTACTTAAACTGTTTTTAAATCAATTAATTGAGTTAAATTATTTCTCATGAATTTAACTAATACACTAACTGCAAATTGGACTATAAAAAAATAGAATCACTTTACATGCCTCACCAACCACCCTCAACTCAAATTTCATGAGCTAACTTAGTCTATCACACTCATGTAACTATTACAAGTGATTATGAGATAATATTACAATTTATTGTCCAATTTAATTAAGGGAAAATTAAATTAGACACACATCTACTATTGACTTTTCAACGCTCCCTCTCAACAAGAAAGAGATTATCAGCTACCCCAATCGTGCCTCTATGATATTTGAATTTTCTCTTGGCATGCGCCTTCATCAAAATATCTACATCCTGATCCTCTGTGTGAATGTACTGAAGTAACATAATGTGTCTCTGAAGACAATCTCTGAGATGGTGGTACCGGATGTCAATATTCTTGGACCTATCATGGAATACTAGATTAATCGATAGTTTTATGCAACTATGGTTATCACAATGTATCACCGTCGAATCCATCTGATGACCAAACAAACCAACAATTATCTTCCTCATCTAGATGGCCTGACATACTGCCTTACTAGCTGCCATGTACTCTGTCTCGGCTGAACTGAGTGCAATTGATCTCTGCTTCCTGTTGTACCAAGAAACTAATGTTGATCCTATGCTGAAGATCCCTCCTGAGGTGCTCTTCATGTCTGATGGGCTTCCTACCCAATCTGCATCGGTGAAGCCTTGAAGCTTCACTCCCTCTGTCTGTCTGTACCATAATCCTTACTTTATATGTTGAAAAGTGTAACTAGGTCAGTCTTCATGTTAACTATGTAATTATGTACTTATGTACAGAAGAAGTCAAAAATAATAAAATGTGTTTTTTTTTTACTTGCTTCATGGTTTTCATGAGCAATATTTTTGTAGGTATATGGAATTCTTCTTGTTGTCTATTAGGATTTTTCTTATGAACAAAAGTGTAATTAAGAGTCATGTAAATGGAAGAATATCCTCCAAGACAATGCAAAATAATGGCCTTCAAGACTTCCCATATTCAACGGTGAAGATAAGCCTATTTTGTTGGCATGTGTTGTCCTTGATGGCAACCTACTTGATGAAATAAGACTGTTGGCAATATGATGCAATGTGTTGTCCTTTATGGCAACCTATTTGATGAAGTTGTTCTTGATGGAAACGTATTGTACTTGATGGAAACATACTTGATGAAGTTGTCCTTGATGGGAACCTACTTGATAAAGTTGATGACAACCTACTTGATGAGTTAAAGGGGAGATTGTTGGCAATGTGATAAAATGTGTTGACTTTGATGGAACCTACCTAATGAAGTTGTTCATGATGGAAACTAACTTGGTGAGTTGTTAATAATGTAAATCTGATGTATCTACAGATCAGTTCAGAAGTGGTAGAAGAAAGGAATTCAGAAAGTGCCAGAATAATGTTGAATAAGTTATGCTACAAAGCCTACACGGGTTTGCTAAGGTAAAGTAGTGTATGCACGCGGAAAAGTACGTGCCAAGTCGAGTATGCCCTTTTTCGCTCCAAATTTAGAATACCAAGGGGTGTTACCATGGTATTGACCCATTGTATTGAGCGCTGGAATATCTATTTGATCCCGTCCAGGAATACCATTAGTAGTGGTGTGGTTTTGACTCATGGTATTGACAAAGGCTAAATCTATATAAGGAGAAGAAGATCATGGTGCAAGTGGGTGCATATGTTTGGGTATGGAATGAATACTTCACTCTGGAGTATATCTGTATGGATTGGGTAACTATTTACTGAATGATCTGAATTAATAATGCACCTATGAAGGAAATGATGAAGAGGGATCTCTAGATCTGAAATGTATATGTATTTTCTAGATCTGTTTATGGAATGTTTAGATATAAGATGAGGCGAAATAATTTCTGAAGTAAAGGATGAAATCTAAGTTTTTTATCTGATCTGAAGAGCTGCACAGTCCTGAAAAGTTACAGATGTATACGCAGGTTCGCTTCAGTAAAATCACATGTATACGCGGGTCTGCTTAAAGAAAAGTGCGTATGGGACAATAGGGCTTTCTGAAGAATGCACAGAAGTATACGCGGGTAGGTCTGCATGAAAGCGCATACATACACAGGTTCAGTGAAGTAAAAGAGCGTATGGAATATAGGGTTTGTTGAAGTAAGTGGAATGAAATGCCTGATCTATTTTGTTGTTCTACTGTTATCTGTCAATGATGTATTCATACAAGAATGGGTTATTTGAATGATGAATATGTCGCTGATTATGTTAATTAAAGATCAATTCATTGGTTGATTGGTTGATGATTCAATGAATGAATTGATGGGGTTATAAGTTTCAGTTTGATGAATGTTGAGCTTAAATGTGTGGAGTGGGTCCAGTCTGAAAATCTGATGAAAAGTGGCCTACAAGTTGTGTTGTATGGAAAATGTTGGATCCAGTATTAAAATTGATGAAACGTGGTCCATGGTGGTCTTGAAAATTCGAAGCCCGGTGAAATTTGTAACTCCCCTTCCGGTGGTAGGCATTAGCGAGCCGGTGGCGGCTCCCTTCCGGAAATTTGGTAAATGAGGCCGAGGGGGTTGTAGCTCCCTTCTAGGAAGCTGGTAAACGAAGGTTGTAGCCTGCAAGGTGGGCACAACGTCTTGGTATAGTGCGCTAGTGTAGTTTGTACATTTTTTTCTTTATAATAAATATTGAAGACAGAGACGACATCAGCGGTGGTTTTCTCCCGAATTGGGTTTCCACCTTAAATACTGGTGTTCATGTGTGTTGCTTATGTGTGATGGTTTATTCTGTTATTACTGCACATGCTTACTGCTTACTAAACATCTGATGAATGAATGATGCAATGATCTAAGCAAAGAATTAAATGCATAATAAGATCTCTGGACATACGCAAGTTTTCTTAAGGATATCCACGTGTATACGCGAGTTGGGTTCAGTAAAGTAGCGTATGGGTTTAGAAAAGAAAAAGAAAAACGTTTTCGATACTGCACTAAATGCGTTCACCCCCATCTCGATGTTTTTCCCAACAATTGAGTATGCATGGAGGAGGTCCTTAAGAAGGTACTTGATCGCTTGAAGAATCCCGTCGCAATGGCAAGGAAGCAAAAGAAGAAGGCTACTCAAAGAAAGGAGATATCTCAGAAAACATGTGCAGCGGAAAATGAAGAAGATAAAACAGGTATTGAATGTGGTTCTTGTGATTCACTTTCTTGTGCATGCAATGGTGAAAATAGTGAAAGTAATGTTATGGATCTAGAAGAAGCTCTCAAGATTAAAGTTGAAGATCAAAAAAGATCATTTAAAGAGAGAGAAGTTATCTACAATGAGATGATCTCTCAAATGAAAGGATAGATATAAATACTAAATGGACAGATAAACAAGTATCAAAGGTTGTACAATTATGCAACCAATCGAAATAAAAGACTTGAAGCAGAAATCATAGATCTAAATGAAGATCCAGAAAAATAAAATAAGAAGAATGAAGAACTTGAAGCAGAAATCATCTCTCTAAAAGTAGATCTTGAAGCATCAAATAAGAAGAATGAAGAACTTATACAATCATTTGAAAAAGAAGGACGTGAAGCAGAAATCATCTCACTCAAAACAGATCTGGAAAAATCAAATAAGAAGAATGAAGAACTTCTACAAATTTTTTAAGTACAAGAAAATGGGTTGAAAGAAGAGATTTTAAAACTGAATGATCAAGTAGAAGAAGGAAGAAGGGTCGAAGAAAGTATAAAGAAGCAATGCCAAAAATTGGAGGTTGAGGTAAATATTTTGAAAGGTAAATTAGAAGAAAAAGATAAACTCTTGAGGTTCCAAGATAGTACTAAGATTCTGGACAATATTCTTAATAGTCAAAGGTCTCCCTCTATTAAATTTGGTCTTGGCTTTCATGAAAATGTTAAAGGAGAATCTAGTTCACAAGGAAGTGCTAAATATTCAAAGGATATCAATGCAAAACCTGAAGTGTTGGAAGAAACAAAAGATCAACTAACAATCGTGAACTCTCAAAAGAAATCATTCCCTCCTTTGTTCAATAATGTTGAATGCTTTAAATGTCACAATTATGGGCATGTTGCAGCTAATTGTACGTGGAATCATGCAGGTTACAAATGACGAGATACTACACGAAGGTACTCAAGTTTCTTTAAGGGATATTGTTTTCATGTAACAAGTATGGTCATACGCCGGTGCAATAGAAGAAAGAATATAAAAACACATTATGATCCTTATGCTTACTTTTCTGGTCACATAAGATGCTATGCTTGTAATAAGTATGGACATGTAGAGAAAGAATGCAGGATGAATAGATCTGAGAAATTGGAAAATTTTCAGCACACAAAAGGAAATTTCAAGCAAAGCTGGAAAAAGGTGGAGGACCGGTCAAAAACGTAGGGAATATTGACCCTACTGCAGTCATCCGTTTATGAAGCTTACTTCTCGTAATGATTTCAGGAGTGATGTGAGATACATTCTAGGGATTAGTAATGTATCATCACAGGGGGAGCAATGTATGATGATTCCCATGGTTGGTTTGGTAATTCTGGTTGTGTTTATTTCTGACAGTGCATCTGATGTGACAAGAAAATACAGGTACAGGTGGTACAAATTCAGGGGGATATGAAGGAGTGAAATTTTTAGTATTTCACTTTCCATACGTGGGTTTCGTGAACAAAATCCATGTATAAACACAATTTCCTTTGGAGACAGAAGCGTATGCTTTTCTATTAAGTAAAACAGTGATTCTGCTCAAGAACAGGAGTACAGGTTCAGGGGGAGCATCAGTCTAAACTACTAATGATTGCATTGTTGGCATTGTATCTGCTTATTCCTTAGTTCTCATACTCAAATGATGATGACGTGATGCATGGTTTATTATGATAAGATTATGGATGAGCCCTGTTTGCTTTTTGCAGAAGAGTATCTTTTGTGTTCACACAGGGATGAGTTGGAAGTATTTTGATTCAGAGATAAGAATAGATCATGTAGAGTTTGTTGCTATGGTTGAGACCTATTTTTACACATGTTACATCATGATAAATCTTGAAGATCTTGGTGATATCGGATCACATGGATGATTGCTTGACACATACTGTTTATTGAAGAAGTTGTTCCGGTATGATAATTCCTCTTGGGAAGAATATGTTGATGCTGCAAAGAATCTGAAGGCTTGGTTACTGATGTGCTTATGCTACAACTATTGGATGACACTTGAAAACACAACTAATTTGTCCTATCTTTCTTCTCTCATATATTCCAGGGAAGCGTTCGAATATCTCAGACAGAAGTTGAGAGTAGTCTCTACCATGCAGAGAATCAGATCTGATTAAATTTCAAAAGATTAAGTTGGATACGTGGATTTCCTGAAATACAGTCGCGTATATACTCGAGTTCATACACAGAAAACCGCGTATGGGTATTTGCTGACAAAATTCTTCTGGGTCAGCATTATTTCAGCATAGCTGCTGTACTGTTTGGTATCTCTGATGCTGTATGGTATCTCTGATGATGTTTCAGCTCTTATATTTCTGTTTCATTCTCTGATATTGGGTGAAGATGCCTTGATGATTGGCTGTTGAAAGTGTTCAGGTTGCACAAGCTAAGGAGGAGTTTTGGTCATATGGAAAGGATGCATTGGATGCACAGTTTCAGGGGGAACATTAGCCTTGCTGAATGTAATGCATTGTTGGAATTATGATGATTCTGAAATATGATCACTCTTGAGGTCTTTTTGATATTGGTTATAAAAAGTCATATGTGTAATTTGATAAAAAGGTCATATTGAGACCTATGATGTAAATTTGTAATATTCAATCATGTAAGGACTTGATCAATTTTTTAAACCCACTTGGTTGGGTAGTTGAGTCAAAATATGGAAACCCACTTGGTTGGGTAGTTGAATCAAAATGTGTAAACCCACTTGGTTGGGTACTTGAGTCACATATGTAAATCCATTTGGTTGGATCTTTGATGTAAGTATGAGTCCTTGGTGATAGGAAAGGTCATAGAGTCATGTACTTCATTGAAAAAATGTGTTTGAAGATTCAGCGTGAACTCAAGGGGAGCATGGTAACTTCAGTGCACATCAGATCTACAGAGCTCTTCTTTCTACATGAGAAGAAAAACCTTGTTTTGGTTTTTGATCCGCCCTTTGCCCTTGATGTCAAAGGGGGAGAGTAACATAGTGTTTGAATAGGGGGAGAGTATCATGGTGTTTGCATAATGGTTATAATCAATGTATCTATCTGTTGTGGTGATCAAAGACCATCATGGTTGCCATCAAGTCCAAAGGGGGAGATTGTTGGCAATATGATGCTTGTGTGGTCCTTGATGGCAACCTACTTGATGAAGTAATATTGTTGGCAATTGATGAAATGTATTTGTCCTTGATAGCAACCTATTTGATGAATTTGTTCTTGATGGAAACGTATTGTACTTGATGGAAACATACTTGATGAAGTTGTCCTTGATGGAAACCTACTTGATAAAGTTGATGACAACCTTCTTGATGAGTTAAAGAGGAGATTGTTGGCAATGTGATACAATGTGTTGACTTTGATGGAACTTGCTTAATGAAGTTGTTCATAATGGAAAATGACTTGATGAGTTGTTAATAATGTAAATTTTATGTATCTACAGATCGGTTCAGAAGTAGCAGAAGAAAGGAATTCAGAAAGTTCCATAATAATGATAAATAAGTTATGCTACAAAGCATACGCGGATTTGTTAAGGTGAAGTAGCGTATGCACGTGGAAAAGTACGTGCCAAGTCGCGTATGCCCTTTTGCGCTCCAAATTTAGAATACGAAGGGGTGTTACCATGGTATTGACCCATTGTATTGAGCGCTTGAATATATATTTGATCTCATCCAGGAATACCATTAGAAGTGGTCTGGTTTTGACTCATGGTATTGACAAAGGCTAAATCTATATAAGGAGAAGAAGATCATGGTGCAAGAGGGCGCAGGAGTAAGGGTTGTTAATGAATAAATCTCTCTAAGGAATGTCTGCATGGATGAAATCTGTTCTTGATTGATAGATCTGAATCTATGATGCACCTATGAAGAAAATGATGAAGAAGGATCTCTAGATCTGAAATGTATATGTATTTTCTAGATCTGTTTATGGAATCTTTAGATCTAAGATGAGGCGAAATACTTTCTGAAGTAAAGGATGAAATCTGAGTTGTTTATTTGATCTGAAGAGCTGCACAGTCCTGAAAAGTTACAGATGTATACGCAGGTTCACTTCAGTAAAAGCGCGTGTATACGCGGGTCTGCTTAAGGCAAAGCGCGTATGGGCAGATAGGGTTTTCTGAAGAATACACAGAAGTATACGCGGGTTGGTCTGCATGAAAGTGCGTACATATGCAGGTTAAGTGAAGTAAAAGTGCGTATGGATTCTAGGGTTTGCTGAAGTAAGTGGAATGAAATGTATGATCTATTTTGTTGTTTTACTGTTATCTGTCAATGATGTATTCATACAGAACTGGGTTATTTGAATGATGAATAAGCTGCTGATTGTGTTAATTGAAGATCAAGTCGTTGGTTGATTGGTTGATGATTCAATGAATGAATTGATGGGGTTATAAGTTTCAGGTTGATGAATGTTGAGCTTAAATGTGTGGAGTGGGTCTAGTCTGAAAATATTATGAAAAGTGGCCTACAAGTTGTGTTGTATGGAATCTGTTGGATCTAGTATGAAAATTGATGAAACGTGGTCCGCAGAGGTGCTGAAGGTTGAAGCCTTCAGTGAGGGGAGTTGTAGCTCCTTCCGGTGGTAGTTGTATTAACGAGAGAAGAGGGTAGTAGCTCCCCTTCCCGGGGGAGAGGCGGTAAACGGGGGAAGCGAGGGGTTGTAGCCCCCTTCCGGGGGAAAGTAGTAAATGAAAGAAGAGTTGTAGCCTTGGGTGGAATTTTTTGCGTGCTCTGAGGAGTACATGCTAGTACATGGTTGTACAATGTTTTCCTTATAATAAAATATTGAAGACTGAGATGACGGCAGCGGTGGTTTTCTCCTGAATTGGGTTTCCACCTTAAATCCTGGTGTTCATGTGTGTTGCTTATGTGTGATGATTTATTCTGTTCTTACTGTAGATGTTTACTGCTCACTAAACATCTAATGAATGAATGATGCAATGATCTAAGCAAATAATTATCAGCCTAATGAGATATATGTAAATACGTGAGTTTTATTAAGGATATCCACGTGTATACGTGAGTTGGCTTCAGTAAAGTAACGTATAGGTTTTAGAGAAAGAAAAAGTAAAAAAATTTCAGTCTACACTAAATAATGATTCACCTCCCCCTCTTAGTATTTTTCCCAACATATTTGATGCAAGGAAGTCAGCCTACAAACTTTGTGGAAGTCGGCCTACATAATGGCTTGAAGGTCGACTTATTATCTAGAAGGAACAACTATTTATACCCTTAAATATTACGCATAGAAGAGACAATAATTGTGGATGTACTTTTGAGGTTTATAGCCGGTTAAAGGTGTGGATCTAAGAATGAGAGTTTAGTGAAGATTGAAGGGTATAAATTGCGAAGGTATAGGAGTGGAAAGGTATAGGAGTACAACTTGCAAAGGTAGGAGTATGAGGAGTATAAATTGTGTATGATACGAGTACGGTTGTGGAAGATGCGAAATTCTAGGTATGGAAGGTGTTAGAATCCTATACCAATAGGTGTCATATTTCATGATTGAATTGATGAAATATGCAATATGTTCATACCTTTTCTTGTTGCAAAGGTTTTCCATATTCTCAAAAAATCAAAAAAATTTAAAAATGTAAAAAGGGTATACCCTAAAAGAAAAATCAAAGGGTGAAAAGAATAAAAAATGGCCAAAAAGTAAAATAAAATGAACCCCACTAAAAGAAAGGCCAAGGAAAGTGTACAAGCCTAAATGCCACTACTTTTTGCTATTTTGTAATAAGTAAAATTGTGTGCAACTTGTATTTTATGCCACAATTTATGAACATTCAAAGAAAACGATTTAAGCTTGGCTAGTTCATCTTCCGGTTATTTAAATGAGAATAAAAATGCGACCAAAGTTTATTTAATCTTAGCGAGATAAGTAGATGAGTAGAGTAAATAAAGGAAACTCATGATTTAATCTGAGCCCTTGGATGTAATAAGGTTAGAATCAGATAGATTTTCAGATGTAAAAGAAAAGTGTGATGAGGGTTTGCCAGTCTAAGTGCACCCTAATAAAGAAGAAAAAATGGTAGGGTAAAGTAGGTAGGGTAGGTAGATGTTGTTGTAGAATTATATGTGATGGATAATGACTCTAAATGTGTTAATTTTTACTTTCATCACGAGTGCTAAGGAAGACACAACACTGGAATAATTTCAAACAAAGCAAAGTCAGATTATTAATTTCCCTGCTCATTTTTCCCTAAAAATTTCACTAATTTCCCCTAAGTACTAAGGCATTTGAAAATTAAAGGGGCTCAAGGCATTTCCTTGACTTTTGGAGGGACCGTACCCTTGGCCTAATAATTGGAAAATCCTAAGTACTTAAAATAATTCATCATGACATTCATTCACTTCTAAAAATCTTTTACTAAGTAAAATCCCATTTTACTTAGGAAAATCATGCAATATTTCATAAAAACCCTATTCATAAAAGCATAAGTTAAATACATTATCTTGATGTTTTACACTTAGTGCTTTTGTTCATTTCCATATTAATTTCTAACTTATTCTTTTAAATCCCTGTGCAAATTCCCTTTTTCCCCCGTATTAATTTTAATAATTCCCATATAATATATATCCGGCCCTGATGGTTGAAAAATAACCATATATTTATTAAAATTCATTAATTGGTTGAAATTTCCAATTAATAAATAAACCTGACCTCCGTCGTATAAAGGGATTAATTAACCCTCCAGGTTAATTAATAACCTAATCCACCAATCAAATCACCCCCGATGTGATTATTTTTAACAAATTGCATTGGGCCCACCATTTTAATTTCCCATCATCTTCCTTGCTCGACGATTGTCTGATCAATTAATCTCAGATCTACGGTTATTATCAATATCACTGCGCATCCGCGTCCGAACGATAACGCGCGATGGCCAAGCGGTTTTCTGAATAGTGTCGTGCCACGTGTCATCCATCGTATGGAATTACTGGCCCTCCACAGAAAACCACTCCTCCCCAAAAGCCATGCGATGGAAACCGCTTACCGCCTACCTCCCGTGACGAAGCCTCCATACTTGCTGACGTCATCCATTAAAAAATAAAAAAACCCCGCCAACCTTTGAATTTGTGAATAAAACAAAAGAACCCGCGTCATTTTCACATTATTTCATAGAGCAGCCAGTGTCCCATGCAACGAATTTCGAAATCAACTGTCGAAGTTTTCCAACCGTTACCTTGCCGAAGAAAGTTGCAGTCGAGTAATTCAGAGTTCATCCGCCATAACTAGCACCTGTTTTCATCACTGTTTAGTTCTCGGAAAACAGGTATTTACCCAAATTCCTGCTGAACTCTATAAAAATCCTGGTCTTGTTTTAAATTCCACATGAAAAACTGAAACAGGGTTCAAGATTTCTCTTTAGTTCATTCCTCAATTCCCAAAACTTCAATTGCATTCCTAAACCTGTGATTGTGCCCGTTTTCTCATCGAAACCTGCAATTCATTTCTGAATCCACAAGAACCAGAAATGGAGATTCCTGTGGCTCTGAATGTAGTACCCCTAAATGCCCCTCACAAAGATTTAGAGTATCTGCCTTTAGTAGACAAAGATTTCCAAATTAAATACCCCGTTCTCAGTGAAAATCCCCTTCAAATTTTGTGCTATTGCAGAGATAATTACTTAAAAGGTTCTGACATTTTTGGATTATGGGAATCCAATCTTCCCATGTATCTTCTCCCTTCAGTCCATATTTTTCCTGAGATAATCCATTACTGCCATGCAAATTATGATCCCAATCAAAGAGCAGTTTTGTCCCCGAGTCAGACGTCCTTTTTCCCATAACTGCTCAGTCTATTAACGAGATGTTGCAATTCCAACCTGGTCAAGCCCTCACTCCCCTTTCCATGGGAGAATTACTTGAGAAATCTGCTAAATTTTTCTATGAAGAGTTAAATCGTCTCTGCCAGACCTTCATGTTTCCAGAACATCAGCCCAAAGGCCCTCCCCCTTATGGTTACACCTTTTTCACTGATGTGGGCAGGCTTATTCTGAATACGATATCCTCTATAATGGGTTTCAATACTAGTGAATATGTTGACCAATTAACCCTAGTATTGTTATCAATTTTTACCCCTGGACAGCCCCCTGCTGTCAAGTATGATTTTTCTTCCTACATTGCAGATAAAATCCATGATCAGTTCATGAGATTAGAGAATGAAAGAGTATTCAAGTATTCTTCTATTATTTACCATCTCATGCTTTACTTTCAATCAAAGAGTTTTCCTTTCCATGCTAAAAAACTTGATGCCAAAGGAAATCCTAGGTCTGTAATCTTTTGGTCTACCATCACTCATAATTCCTCTGATTCTCCTTATTCCTACAACGATTTTATTGACCTATTTTTACACCTTGTAACCACCTTGTTGACAGGAGTCTCCCCTCCTAGGTTCAATAGTGAAATCAAGAAAATTCTTCAACTCTCAAAGAAATAACAGATAGGTGATTGGTACCTATACTGAAATCACACAGAAATAAGAATATATGGGTGTGAGTTATGCCCATTCAAGTTGCCAAAATATGTCCCAATGAGGCTCTTTGCATTAGAGTATTTCAGATAGATGATCAATTCAGACATAGTTCATTTTTTCAATGCAAAGAAAAAGGCTCAACTCAGGATTAAAAGTCAATTAGGTCCCTTTGTTTGTAACTTTAGAGATGCTGGGAAGGAAGCTGAAAGAATATTAGAAGACAATCTTAAATTACAAAAAAGTTTCTATTGGGTACCTTATGACACAAACAAATTTATTTGTGATAGAAGAATGAAAAACAAACTATCACCATACATTCATCAAAGAATCCCAGAAATTGAACAATATGCCAATATGAATGAATGGATGGAAGGAACATTGATAGAACAAGATAGTGAGCAGGTCAATGTTGAAAATGTAATGAATGACCTTGAAAAAATACTTGACCTAGACTCTTTTGGATAGGTAGAGATACCAGGTATTGGTTCTTCTTCTGTTGGGACTTCTCAGCAAAATTTACAGGAAATCAGTGCATTGGCTATGGTAGCATCTAAAGGAAAGGAGAAAGAGGGTGATATACAAGTTACAGAGAAATTTACAATGACAGAATTGCCTAAAACTTCTAAAGAACAAGGTCAAGTACAGATTGCTCCTACTCAAACCAATGTGGCAAAAATATCAATTTTACAAACTCCTTTTAATGTGGAAAAGAGTAAAAAGAGAGATGCTGAAGCAGCTACTCCTATAAGTGGATCTTCTAGACAGTCTGATGTTAAAAGAAAAAAATTGAATCCTCTTCCAGAAGTGGAATCTGTTCACGAAATCCCTAATAGTCAGACACAAGAAGAATTGGGTAGTCAACAAACGTGTACAATCAGTGGGACATCCACTACTTTACAGAGAAAAGAACTGGAAAGGCAGCAAAGTGCAGAAGTATCATCTTTCAAACCACCAGTGAAAGATGCCTGGAATATTAAAAGAACATTCATAAATATAAAGGCCAGAAATGATCCACTCAGACTTCAAGTGTACAATCAAATTTTGAGGATGTCTCCTAAGAATCAACAAATATTGATGTCATCCTATGACATTCAAAAAGGTAAAATGATAATGAGTCACTTAAAACCCAAAGTGCAGCAACCTCAAACAGCTGTAGATTATATCAAAACTAATTTTGAAGTATTAGCAAAGGATATTCATCCTTTGGATCGAATTGAGATGCATAAAAAAACAGGTGAAATGATTTATTCTACTCTGACAGATAAATCAATGATGACCCAGAAATTGCAGGATTATTTGGAGAATACTAATGCTCAACTAAGTCTTGAAAAAACATCTTCTCAGGCTAAGGACAACAGGATAAAAAATTTGGAGGAAATAATTATTGGAATGGGTCATAATCCCAAGGATGTGAAAGGTATAGAAGCTTTGATCAAGAAAAAATATGATGATATTGCAACCTTGAGAAAACAATTGAAGTTACCAGCCTCAAGACATCCACAGACTGCAGAAATTATAAAGCAAAATTCTGAAGAAGAATTGATGGATTTGCTCTTGAAATTGAATGAGCAACTTAATGAAACTGAAAAAGAGCCTGAAAAGGAATTGAAAGATAAGCAGCCTAATACTCCAGCATCTACAACTGAAGTGATTACAGGTACTCCAACAACAGGTCAGCCAATAGAATTTTCACAAGTAAATACTTCCAATTTAAGTACATAAGAGTTAATAAAGGCAATGGAGGAATTGAAACTCCAAGTGACAGAGCTACAGAGAACAAAGGTGCAACTCACCACTTTGGAACAAAAATATGATCTCTCGAAGATGAATGTTGCAGATAAAACAAGAGAGGTCAACAAACTAGAAAATTTGGTCAACAAATTGGAGAAGGATCTCACATTGGATAAGCCTTTAAAGGAAATAAATGAAATTCTTTGGGAAAACAATATCCAGTCAATAAGAGATGTCTGGCCCTCAATTCAAATAATGTATGAACAGAATGATTTAGTCAAATTGGCTCTGGAAGAAGTCCTAGAAGCAAGAGAAGAATTGGGAAACAGGCCTGAAGAATCCAATGAACTTATCCATTTTCTAAATACTCAAAATAAGCATCAACTTGAAGAATTTTGCATTCAAGACAGGATAGGAAAAATTTTGGAAATAAAAATAGCTTTTACCAAAAGAACTCTGATGCAGAATCTAGAACGAAGATGTTCTGATATGCAAGAAGAAATCACTGCCTTTCTGAAAAGATTTGATATTTTGTTGAATAAAGGATTGCCCAGTCCTTTAGTTTTAGAGGATAAATTGATGGACCTTGAAAGTTATGTTGAAAAATTGGACAAGCATGCTGACAATCAGGCCAGTGCCTCAACTAGTTCATCAACAGTAGCATTGCCTACAGGAAAAAGTCTTCATGATAGATTGGAAAATTTGTTTTATCTCGAGCATGAAGTAAAGCATTTGTTCCCAATTCAACCTACTTTCTTTAGGTATACAGAGACTGATGAAACTCTCAGAAAGATGCAAAGAACTAGAATACTGGAAGATAAATGGTGGGAAGAAATGCTAGAACTTTTGTAAAAAACTATCCTTACATGAATTTTTTATTATGTACTACAGTAAGTCATGATAAAGAAGGATAAAAGAGTATCAGTGCAGTTAAAGAGTATCAGTTAAATGGAGCAGCCAGCACAGAATTACTGAAGAGGATAGCAGCAAGCCAAATCATAGGGCCTGCCTCCAGCACATTCTCAAAAGAAGGAAACAACACAACATCAGTTATCATTTCTCTTATCTACGAGACCATCTGTCTCTAATTTGTTGTAAAATACTTATGAGTCATCCTAGATTATATCTTAATCTGTTATGAGATATTTTTTATAATTTTTTGTATAAATACTCCCTCAATCGAAATATTGAGGGGTGGATTCTTAGACTTTGCTGTAATATTGAATATTTTGGAATAAAGTGCTATTGGAGAAATTTTGTGGCTAGCTGGATGATGAATTGATGTGAAAGAATTTTTACAGGATTCGTGTGTCAGACAATGGATCAATAAGTCATCTCTCTCTTATGTTTTGAAGTATTTATATTTTTTTATTATACCATCTGTGTTTCATTTATGAATGATTAACGAAAAGGAATAAATCAGAAAGTGCTTAAGTGTAATATGATTTTAATCATTGTTATTCTAAATGTTTTCTTCTGAACTAGTTTAAACAGTGAATTATTAATTGCTCCTATTTTTCTATTTTAAGCATTTTGATTATTTAGTAAAGAATACTTAATTGATCTTTATTAATAATCAGTCAATTTCCCTCTTTTAAATGTGTTGAAGGATTCTTAATTTCCCTTCATCCATTTTGATTTCATCCCATTCACTTTAGATTTATAATTGTTCCCTATTTGATTATCTTGCCCTGTGAAACCATCTTTTGTTAAGAAACTTAATCCAATTAAGCCATTTTCCTTCGACTCCATTAGCCCAATGGCCTAAACTACTCAACCTTACCCTCAGCTATTGAATTCTGTCACCCTAAACTCAATCAAAACCCTTGGACTTTATAACTAGCCTAATATCTTCTAAAACAAAGCTAAATTTTACAGAGAGAGCCCTCTCTGGGTACAGATTGGCTAGATTATGTAGCTAAAAGTTGGTTTGTGGTTACCTCAGACCCCTTTCCTCTTCCCAACAACTTCAAGGAAAATCTGAGTGATAACATAGTGGCGACTCCACTGGGGATCTGAATAATTTTATTGTTACTATTTTTTACTTTATAAACTACATACGGAGCTTGAATTTAGCAAGGTAGCCTTTGAACTTCTTTTTCTCTACAATTGCATAGTAAATAAATGCTACTTCAGTCTATCTTCGGTCTAGTTTATGAACTAAACTTTGGTTTTAGACATTTGATCAGTTCCTCTAGTCAAATAAATCTTTAAGAAAATTTAAAACCAATATCTGAAACTTCCTAAAGAGATTATTGAAGTTGTATTATTCATTTCGTTTAAACCAAAAAATATCACCTAGAAAACTGGCTTTAGAAAGGACTCGTTACACTAGGGCTAATCGTCATCCAAATCCATCGCCTGTCTTTGAAAATACGAATTTGATCCCCAGAATTCTTAGGAGACAAGATAGTCAAGAAAGCTCTGGTAGCTCTCGACCTCTCTATAGATCAATATCTTGTCCTGTTAAGTGGATTTATCTTGAGGACAAACCTTTTGATGAGCAATTTGAAACATCTTTATTTGTAAATTTTTCTAAATCTGAGTTGTCCAATTTGGTTCCAAACCCAGTATTTCTTGAAGATTTAAAATTTGAATTTGTCACTTCACATATTGATAAACATTTGTGATTCCATACAATCTGAGTTTACCTCTGAAGGAACTTCAAATATTTTCGTGATCACTTTAGCTTCTCCAAGTTCATCAACATTTCTTCAAACATCTCAACCTCAAACTACCCCTTCTACTCCTCCACCGACTACTCATAGACCAACCTCACCTGTTATTTCATCGCAACCTCTTGCAATGGCAAACAAATATTCTCCTTTGGTATTACTTGCTAATCTAGGGGCTATGCCTCGATATTACCAAAGTAAAATCACTCCTTTTGATGGTTCTGGTACTTACACTGCACAACAACATACTAAAAAGATGACCGATTATTTTTAAATTTATGAAATAGATTCTGACGATGTAAGAATGAGAATATTTGTCCAAAGTCTTACTGGAGAAGTCAGAACCTGGTTTAGAGCCCTTCCTACGAACAGTGTTGCTGACTTACAAGCTCTTTATAGATCATTTTTAAACAGATGGGAAAAGAAGAAATATCCTCTTCAAATCTTATCAGACTTTGGAAAACTAAAGAGAGGAACAAATGAGACTGTGCAAGATTATGTCACCAGGTTCAATGAGGCTTACAATGCGATTCCCAAAAATCTTAGACCTCCTCCAGATTCAATATTAATCAAATTCTCTGATGGATTTGATTTTGATATGGCATATTAGCTTAGGGAAAGAGCTCCTCAAACCTTAGAAGAAATGCAAAGTATAGTTGTTAGTGTTGAAGCCAACCTGATAGAGAAACGAGCTAGAGCCAGAGCTGAAAGGAGAATGCCTTTAAACGAAGAACCCACAGCTTTTGAAAAGAAGCTGGATGCTATATCAAAGGAATGTAAAGGCTAGGAGATAGAGTAGAAAAAATTGAGAAGAAATCTCCTTGGGATGGTCAACCAAATAATACTGTGAGAAATCCAAACTTCAGAAGGAACAAAAATCAAAATACTAGAAAAACTGGTCCTGACCAAAATATGAGGGCCCCATTCCAGGAAAATTATATTGAAGCTTCAACTTTTGAGGAACCAACTGAATATGTTCAAATAAACAATTTTACTGAATGCGAGAATGAACCAGAAGTTTTCTTGACCCAAGAGGATCAAGAAGCTCATATTCTTAAGCAATTTCAAACCCATTCAGGAGAATCATTTTACTTTAAGGAAGGATATGATACAACCATATACGAATTTCACAAGCAATATAATTTGAGGAGCAGAATAATTGATGTCCCAGAAAAAAGTAAATAGAAAGCTGCAAAACAACCCCTCAAAGGTAAAACCAATACTACCCCTGTACATATTATTTCTAGATCAGATCCTAATCCTGCCAACCCAATAATTGAAGATGTATTTGATATTCAACTAAATAACAAAAAACTTTCCAATACTCTTCTTCCCAAAGGAAATGTAGAGGAACCTCTAGAAGTTGATTAGGAAACAACTTCAGCACACAAACCCACTCCTGAAAAGGAGAAAAATACTGAAAAACACAGAAGAAAAAGAGAATCCAACTATTCAAAATACAAGAACTCGGACTGAAAAACCTTTTAATCTGGAAGTTGAAGTAGGAAAATTAAAAATAGTTGTTCCATTGTCTGAATTAGATAAACATGATGTCTACCGAAGTCAAATCAATAGATCACTTAATATTACTGGAAGTGATGATTCAATAAATTTTTTTGATGATCAACCTAGATTATTATTTGGCCCTGAAGTAAATGGAAAACTAGGAAGTGGAGGAACTCCTCCATTCTATGTGAGTTTGAATCTACATGATAAAATACTTCATAATTCCATGCTTGATTCTGGGGCATCTCACAATCTAATGCCCAAGGCTGTAATGGAGAGATTAAACTTAGACATCACCAGACCATACAAACATCTCTTTTCTTTTGATTCAAATCAGGTGAGATGTTTAGGATTAATCAAAGATTTGTGTGTTTCATTGGTTCAATACCTTGCAAAAACAATTTTGATGGATATAGTAGTAGCAGATATTCCTCCAAAATATGGTATGCTATTGTCCAGATCTTGGGGTGCAAAGCTCGGAGGATCTCTTCAATTAGACATGTCATATGTTACTATTTCAGTGTTCGGCCAACCTAAGAGACTATACAGAGAAACTTTAATGAAATATGTAGTCAGTAGTCAGGAGAAACCTGAAAATTTCCCCATCTACTCAATACACTCTGATATGGACTCATTCATTATTTATAATGCTGAATATGATCTTCCCACGGAATTAGAAGTTCCAGCAACAGAAACAAAAGAAATTTCAAATCAAAAATATAGTGTTCAAATCCAGGAAATCTCTAAGGAAAAAGAAACATCAGATACCCAAGAAAAACTAGAAGAAAGTACAAAATCAGATCTCACTGTTAAGAAAGTTCCTGAAACGCTTGATACAAATTATGAACATGAAATTATTTGGCATTTAGAATTTGATGGTTCAGTTAACAAGTTAGGAGTAGGAGCTGGAATTTGGATAGACAACCTTGAAAATGATCATGCTGAAGGCCATGCTTACAGATTGAACTTTAAATGCACTAATAATATGGCAGAATATGAAGCTCTTTTTTTAGGGCTTAAAATTGTCAAAAAATTAGGGGAAATTAGAGTATCTATCATAGGAGATTCTGATTTAATCATTCAACAGATCAATGGTGAATTTCTGAGAAAATATCCCAGACTAAGAGAATATAGAGGAACAATTGTAGAGATTCTCAATACTTTTCTACAGGCTCAGCTTGCTAAAATCCCAAGAAAACAAAATTTGCATGCTCATAGTCTTGCAATGTTTGCTAGCACTTGTAAATTACCTTTTGAACCTAATCATCAATTCACAGCTGAGATTATACATAGACCAACTATACCAGACAATTTTAAGAATTGGCAATTGTTTGCAAATGACAATCAGATTAACAATTTTCTAACTCTAGAGAATGAATTTTATAATAGTAACATAGATGAACATATAGTCATTGAATCTGATCAAATAAATGAACAAGAAACAAACATTTCAGAAGAGAGTGCAATTCAAATGCTTCATCCAACAAAGTTCACTAAAAAAGAAATGCAGGACCTTAAAAAAATGGAAGTTGATGAAATTATAGAAGATGAATATGAAATCATTAATTTGAAAGATAATCATTTTCCTAAAGGACTAAATCCTTTGGAAGATCTTTTCGACTCTAATGATATTCCAAATAAACCCAAAATGGAACCATTGAAAGCTGATATTGAGGAATATAATTTGGTAATTGAAGAAAATCCTAAAATAATAAATTTATCTAAATATTTTCCTCCCGATCAAAGACTAAAATATGTGGAACTAATAAGGGAATTACAGGATGTCTTTGCCTGGAGTTATGAAGACTTGAAATCATATGATACCTCTATAATTTAGCATACAATACCTAAAACTAGATCAGAAACCATTTAAATAGAAACTCAGAAGAATCGACCCTGTACTGTTGCCTTCAATTGAAAAAGAAATCAAACGAATGTATGAAGCAGGGATAATTTCTCCTATTAGATTTTCAGAGTGGGTGTCTAATTTAGTCCCTACTAGGAAGAAAACTGGAGAGATCAGATTATGTGTTGATCTAAGAAATGTAAATAAGGTTTCTTTGAATGATAATTACCCTTTGCCCAAAATGGATCACATTTTGCAAAGAGTAGTAGGTGCTTCAAGGATTTCTCTTTTAGATGGGTTTTCAGGATACAACCAGATTCTGGTTCATCCCGATGACGAGGAAAAAACAGCTTTTACAACACCATGGGGTACATTCAAATACGTTAAAATTCCATTCGGACTTAAAAATGTCGGAGAAACCTTCCAAAGAGAAATGGACATTGCATTTGCAAAAGAAATTCATGACTTTCTTGTTATATATCTGGATGATTTAACTGTTTTTTCTAAATCAGATCAACAACATTTGGACCATCTCAGACAAGTATTCATAAAATGCAGAAAGTATGGTATCTCTTTGAATCCAAAAATGTCCTTGTTTGGTCTTGAAGAAGGTAAAATCTTGGGCCATATCATTTCCAAATATGGTATTAGAATCAATCCTGCTAGAGTAGAAGCTATATTGCAGATACCTCATCCTAGAAATGTTAAATAACTTCAAGCCTTCATAGGAAAAATCAATTTTTTGAGAAGATTCATATCTAGCTTAACTGAATTAATTAGATTGCTTACTAATATGTTAATAAAGGATTCAAGTATTAAATGGACAGTAGAAGCCAAACAAGCATTTGAAGAAATTAAAATGGCTTTGACTAGAACACCAGTTCTTACCAGTCCACAATTTGATAGAGACTTAATAATATTTTCATTTTCATCAGAACATACTGTAGCAGTTGTTTTATTACAAAAGGATGATCAAGGATGTGAAAAACCTATAGCCTTTTTTAGTAAAGCATTAAGGGATGCATCATTAAAATACAACATCATGGAAAAATAAGCTTTTGCACTTGTAAAAGCTATTAAAGATTTTAGAATCTATATATTATATTCCCATGTGATAGCCTATGTCTATTTTCAAAGACATCTTAACTCAAGATGGAATTGAGGGAAAAAGAGGTAAATGGATTGCTACCATATTAGAATATGATATTGAAATAAAACCTACAAATCTTATAAAGGGACAGGGATTGGCTCAACTCATGACATAAAAAAATTGCCAAGCCCTAGATATTAATTAACTGGATGACAATCAGGAGATGGTGACTCCACAAATCAGCCAGGCCCTTTTAGATTCACCATGGTATGCTGATATAATTTATGTATTGTTAAACCTGCAAGCTCCTCCAGGTTTATCCAGAACAAAGAAAAGGTTTTTAAAGATGACATCTTTAAAGTTTTGTATTTTAGATAATGTTCTCTTTTGGAAAAATCATGATGGTATTCTATTGAATTGTTTGTTAAAAGATGAAGTTGACAAGGCTCTCAATGAATTCCATGCAGGAGACTGTGGTGGACACTTTTATTGGAAATCAACTGCAGATAAGATCCTAAGAGCTGGATTTTATTGGCCAACCTTTTTCTCTGATGTAAATAAATTTGTCACTGCTTGCCATAAATGTGAGATTTTTGAAGGCAATAGAAAATTATTACCTTTACCCTTGAAACCAATTTCCACTGAAAAACCTTTCCAACAATGGGGCTTGGATTTCATTAGAGAAATCCATCCTCCTTCTTCTGGCCAACACAAATGGATCCTCACTGCCACAGACTATTTTACTAAATGGATTGAAGCAATTCCTTCCAAACAAGCCAATGACACTGTGATCATAGGATTCCTAGAAACCAATATATTATCAAGATTTGGCTGTCCTGAGAAAATTATAAATGATAATGTTGTTGCCTTCAAATCTAAGAAGACGATAAGTTTTTGTAATAAATATCATATCACCTTAGGCCATTCCACAGCCTATTACCCTCAAGGTAATGGACTGGCTGAATCTTCCAACAAGAGTATGATTAATATTATTAAGAAATTATTCGAGGAAAATAAGAAAAATTGGCATAAGAAACCTATAAATGCACTATGGGCAGACAGACTCACCACCAAAAAATATATTGGGACCAGTACTTATGAGTTAGTCTATGGTATTGAGGCTATATTTCCTTCATATTTAGGAGTTCCTGTAATGAAATTACTTCAAGAAGCCCAGGTTGAACCAAATGATATTCAAAGGAGAATAAATCAGACTATCAATTTGCAGCAGAACAAAGAGGAAGTGTATCAAAGATCCCAAGTATTGCAGGAGAAAATAAAGAAGATATTTGATAAAAGGACCAAGGTAGAATATTTTCAACTGGGAAACAAATTTTTAAGACAGGATTCCAGAAGAGAGGATAAGGGAAAACATGGGAAGTTTGACTTCCTATGGAAAGGACCTTATATTATTCATGCTTTACAAGGAAATAATACATATTTTCTGAAAAACTTGGATGGTACAGAATGTTGAAGATGGCAACAAGAAACATTGAAGGAGGCATCCTGAAACATCTTTCCTAATCCTAGTTGGAAAGTGATCACCTAAACTAGGTGGAGGCCACACAGGTGATTTTTGTCGCAAAGTCTATTTTTAGACTATGTCTATTTTTAGACATATGGATCATGGTCTATGAGTTGTAGGATGCTATTTATGGATGATTGGTCGAATTGGTAAAAATAGATGGACCTCTATTTTTAGACATTGGGCGGTTTCTATTTTTAGACTGTCGGGCTAAAAATAGAACAGTCAAATATTATTAACCCTTAATAATATTTAGACTATAAACATTATCGTATCCTCTTGGAGCACTTCAGTTTGATGCTTGGATGTGGCACATGCAGCTGACAGAAGGAAATACACTTTTCCTAAGGGTTAGTTGAGCTATTGCATGGTTGACTTTAGTTAGAACTCATGTGGCAGAGTTTGGTGGAGTTGATGAGACAGTTGGTGGAGTTGTGTTCGGTTTAACTTAGTTGAACTAGTTGTATTTAGTCTAACTGGTAAATACACTAGTGATGAGTGGTGTGAATTAATTATTAATTAATTCACTAATTATTAACTCATAAATCAACTAAAGAATACATCAGTTGACTGCAGTGCATGGACAGTTCAGTGGAGACCAATGTTAGAGGTGGGTGAAAGGGTGAGTGTGACTATCAGTGTGACTATACTAGTGCATGAGATTTGCACACACATTGATGGAGATTTCCAATGAGGATTGCGCAGTAAAAGCCAAGGGGATTCGAACTTGGATCTCATTCATTCTCATCTTGGATTGCGCAGTAGAGGCAGGAAAACAGTGGAGGAGATTTGAACCTGTGACTTGTTCAGATCTGAGCTAATTTGTGTGTAACAATGTGAGATAGTGCTGAGAGCTGTGAGGAGTTTGTGTTATTTATTGTTACATGTTCTCTATCATTATAATATATAGATAGTTGGGGGTTTTCAACTGTATCTTTCCCCATTACATACTGTGTTATATGTGTGCTTGATTATGTTTTAATGTGCGCATGCGACTGCTTCTATTTCCGCAAATTGATGATCAATTGTAGAAGAGGTTATGTATTATGCATGAAGCTTAAATAGTGTGTAATCAGGATAATCTCGGTGAATTATTCAGCTATTATTCAATTTTCTACATGGTATCAGAGCTAAAATGATCATTGGATCTATTACAGTGATTACAATTTATTTCGGTAGACAGAGTCTGTAAGCGGGCCAGGTAGCCTCTGGATCCATCCTTTCTTTGAAAGGTGATATATCCAGTAAATTCCCATACATTCAATCTCTGTGCTAGAAATACTTTGTTCTCACAGATCAGAAGCGGTTGAGTTTTGAGCTGGTGGAATTCTAATTTGCAGAAGAGTTTTCTTGGTGTCGAAGTTGAAATGTGTTTCAACGGATTGTGATTGGAGTATACCCTTGAGGGCAGCTCGAATTATGTTGCATGGAAGGACAGGATGGAGGTGGTGTTAGATGAAAATGGGTTGAAGGAGTTCATATATGCTAAAATCCCAAAGCCTACTGATGCTGCTCAAGTTGAGGCTTGGCAAAATAAGACAGCAAAATGTCAAAGGATTCTGTTGGAGGGTGTGAAGGATCAAATTGTATCCAGCCTGCATGGAAAAACTTCTCCATACTTTATGTGGAAAGCATTGACAGATTTATTCCAAAGCAAGAGCGACCAGAGGAAGTTGGCGCTCAAGGATAAACTCAGAAACATAAATATGGAGAAAGGCGACAGTATACCCAAGTACCTCACGAAGTTCACCTAATGCAGGGATGAGATGGGAAGTGTGGGGGTGACTGTAGATGAGGAGGACTTGGTGGACTTGGCTCTCCTTGGTCTTCCGAAGATTTTTCATTCCTATCAGGACTCTGTCAATGGTCGGGAGAAATTGCCAGGATGGGAGCGACTTTGGTCGGATCTCATGCAAGAGGAGATAAGGCGGAGTACCAGGGATGGATCTTCATCAAAGGCATCTGATGAAGAGGATTGCACTTTGGCTGCCAAAGCAAGGAAAGGGAAGGGAAAGAAGAATGCTTCTCAATCTGGTGCAAAAGGTAAAGAGCGTGACATGTCCAAAGTGAAGTGTTTTCACTGTCATGAGCATGGACATTACGACACAAATTGTCTAGAGAAGAAGAAGAACAAGCAAGCTGCTGGAGCTGCAGCTGGTGAGGCTCTTGCCTCGCAATTTGAGCTGGAATTCTCATTGATCGCATGCATGGTGTCTAGTGCATTGGGATCAGGGTGGTATTTTGATAGTGGTGCTTCCTTTCACATGACGGGAGATGTGAATCTTTTCAATGACTTGGTGGAGAAAGATCTCCAGTTGCATGTTGAGTTGGGCGACAATGGACGATACAATGCGACCGGCATTGGTACCATAACCTTTCAGAGGGAGTCAGGTAAACTCATTCTTTTACAAGATGTAGTGCATGTTCCAGGTTTAAAGAAGAATTTAATCTCAGTCACAATGTTAGAGGATAAAGGGTATGAAGTTGTCTTTAGTGAAGGAAAAATTTTCCTTCGGAACAAGGCAACAGGACAAGCCAAGAAGGTTGGGATTCAAGAAAATAATCTCTATAGACTTGAAGTATATGGGATGTCTACGGAGCTTCCTACTGTTGGGAAGTGCAAGAAAGACATGCAATTGATGCTTGAGAGGGAGCAAGTTTTGCATGCAGGTAATAGTGAACCTCGAGATGTGGAGCAGCCACAAGGTGAGGATCATGGAGTGGAAGAAAACACTCATGCAGAGAAATTTTGTGCCAGATGGGCAGAGGGAGTGCATGCAACTATACCACCAGGTGAGAGGTGGGGCGACATGCATGAATAATCCCAAGAGGAGATTTATGGGCAGGATTCATGAGATGGTGTGGATCTCATGAATTGAACCTGGCTACAAGGTGCCCACAGTGCAGCAGTATCATGATCAGTTGGATTGATGCAGGCAAATCAAAGTGACAGTGTCGGATACTGGAGCGCGAATCAGAGTTGACAGCAAGTGCAGAGTGCATGGGTGCAAGAGTTCAACAGCGCAGTGGTTCCTGATGAAATGTGCAGTTGGGCCCAGCAGAAGTTGAAGACTTTGATGATAGATGCATCAGACTAATTGAGTTTTTTGGAGCCTATTCAGTTTCAGAGGAGTTGCAGAGCATATGCATGGAGTTGCATGGCGCTTGTGAAGGTTGCAGGGCGAATGCATGGAGTTGCATGTCGCATGAAATGATAGTCCTTTCTTATTGAGAGGGAGTGTTGAATATGGCAACAAGAAACAGTGAAGGAGGCATCCTGAAACATCTTTCCTGATCCTAGTTGGAAAGTGATCACCTAAACTAGGTGGGGGCCACACAGGTGATTTTTGTCGCAAAGTCTATTTTTAGACATATGGATCATGGTCTATGAGTTGCGGGATGCTATTTATGGATGGCTGGTCAAGTTGGTAAAAATAGATGGATCTCTATTTTTAGACATTGGGTGGAGTCTATTTTTAAACTTCCAGTCTAAAAATAGATCAGTCGAATATTATTAGCCCTTAATAATATTTGGACTATAAACATTATCTTATCCTCTTGGAGCACTTCAGTTCGAGCTACGGATGTGGCACATGCAGCTGACAGAAGGAAATACACTTTTCCTAGGGTTTGGTTGAGCTATTGCATGGTTGACTTCAGTTAGAACTCATGTGGCAGAGTTTGGTGGAGTTGATGAGACAGTTGGTGGAGTTGTGTTCGGTTTAACTTAGTTGAACTAGTTGTATTTAGTCTAACTGACAAATACACTAGTGATGAGTGATGTGAATTAATTATTAATTAATTCACTAATTATTAACTCATAAATCAACTAAAGAACACATCAGTTAACTGCAATGCATGGACAGTTCAGTGGAGACGAGTGTTAGAGGTGGGTGAAAGGGTGAGTCTACTATCAGTTGTGACTATAGCTGTGCATGAGATTTGCACACACATTGATTGAGATTTCCAATGAGGATTGCGCAGTACAAGCCAAGGGGATTCAAACTTGGATCTCATTCATTCTCATCTTGGATTGCGCAGTAGAGGCAGGCAAACAGTGGAGGAGATTTGAACATGTGACTTGTTCAGATCTGAGCTAGTTTGTGTGTAACTATTGGAGATAGTACTGAGTACTTGTGAGGAGTATTGTACTATGATTGTTACATGTTCTCTATCATTATAATATACAGATAGTTGGGGGTTTTCAGCTATAAGCTTTCCCCATTACATACTATGTTATATGTGTGCTTGATTATGTTTTAATGTGCGCATGCGACTGCTTCTATTTCCGCAAATTGATGATCAATTGTAGAAGAGGTTATGTATTATGCATGAAGCTTAAATAGTGTGTAATCAGGATAATCTCGGTGAATAATTCAGCTATTATCCAATTTTCTACACAGAAACTGAAGAAGGATCAGTTAATGGTCGAATGTTGAAACATTACTTTGATCCTATTTATTAGGATATCCTGATTTTAACATGTACATACTATATCCTTTGTAATGTCATAGTTTTGAGTGGATAGTAACTTGTTGGAGTTGAAGCCCGAGGAGAAGGCCCTAAGATTCATAAGTATTACTGTCATACATATAATAAAGCAACAAGCAGAAGAAGGTTCCATGGTTCAATCAAAATCATTCTGAGGGAAACTCACCTGCTGTTCTTGAATTTTCACCAGGAAAATCCATCCCCAAGTGGAGCCAGTGTTAGCCTCCTATACCAATAGGTGTCATATTTCATGATTGACTTGATAAGCTATGTAATATGTTCATACCTTTTCTTGTTGCAAATGTTTTCCATATTGTCAAAAAAATAAAAAATTTAAAAAATGTAAAGAGGGTATACCCTAAAAGAAAAATCAAAGGGTGAAAAGAATAAAATGGCCAAAAAAGTGAAAGAAAATGAACCCCAGCAAAATAAAGGCCAAGGAAAGTGTGCAAGCCTAAATGCCACTACTTTTTTGCTCTTATGTAATAAATAAAAATGTGTGCAACTTGAATTTTATGCCACAATTTATGAACAGTCAAACAATTTAAGCTTGGCTAGTTCATCTTTCAATTTAATGTTTTAGAAGTAGAGAATAAAATCTGACCAAATTGTTTAATCTTGGAAGATAAGTAGATAGGTAGAGTAAATAAAAGGAGCTCAACAGTTTAATCTGAGCCCTTGGATGTAATAAGGTTAGAATCAGATAGATTTTCAGATGTAAAAGAAAAGTGTGATGAGGGTTTGCCAGTCTAAGTGCACCCTAATAAAGAAGAAAAAATGGTAGGGTAAAGTAGGTAGGGTAGGTAGATGTTGTTGTAGAGTTATATGTGATGGATAATGACTCTAAATGTGTTAATTTTTACTTTCATCACAAGTGCTAAGGCAGACACTACACTGGAAGAATTTCAAACAAAGCAAAGTTAGATTATTAACTTCCCTGCTCATTTTTCCCTAAAAATTTCACTAATTTCCCCTAAGTACTAAGGCATTTGAAATTAAAGGGGCTCAAGGCATTTCCTTGACTTTTGGAGGGACCGAACCCTCAGCCCAATAATTGGAAAATCCTAAGTACTTAAAATTATTCATCATGACATTCATTCACTTCTAAAAATCTTTTACTAAGTAAAATCCCATTTTACTTAGGAAAATCATGCAATATTTCATAAAAACCCTATTCATAAAAGCATAAGTTAAATACATTATCTTGATGTTTTACACTTAGTGCTTCTGTTCATTTCCATATTAATTTCTAACTTATTATTTAAATCCCTATGCAAATTCCATTTTTCCCTCGTATTAATTTAAATAATTCCCATATAATATATATCCCGCCTCGATGGTTGAAAAATAACCATATATTTATTAAAATTCATTAATTGGTTGAAATTTCCAATTAATAAATAAACCCGAACTCCGTCGTATAAAGGGATTAATTAACCCTCCAGGTTAATTAATAACCTAATCCGCCAATCAAATCGCCCCCGATGCAATTATTTTTAATAAATTGCATTGGGCCCACCATTTTAATTCCCCGTCATCTTCCTTGCCCAACAATCGTACGATCAATTAATCTCAGATCTACGGTTATTATCAATATCGTTGCACATCCGCGTCCGAACAATAACGCACGATGGCCAAGCGGTTTTCTGAACAGTGCCATGCCACACATCGTCCATCGTATGGAATAGCTAGCCCTCCACTGAAAACCACTCCTCCCCAAAAGCTGTGCGATGGAAACTGCTTACCGCCTGCCTCCCGTGACGAGGCCTCCGTACTTGCTGACGTCATCCATTAAAAAATAAAAAAACCCCACCAACCTTTGGCTTTGTGAATAAAACAAAAGAACCCGCGTCATTTTCACATTATTTCATACAACGACCAGTGTCCCATGCAATTAATTTCGAAATCAACTGTCGAAGTTTTCCAACCGTTACCTTGCCAAAGAAAGTTGCAGTCGAGAAATTCAGAGTTCATCTACCATAACCAGCACCTGTTTTCATCAATGTTTAGTTCCCAGAAAATAGGTATTTACCCAAATTCCCGCTGAACTCTGTAAAAATCCTGGTCTTGTTTTAAATTCCACACGAAAAACTGAAACAGGGTTCAAGATTTATTTTTAGTTCATTCCTCAATTCCAAAAACTTCAATTTCATTCCTAAACCTGTGATTGTGCACGTTTTTTCATCGAAACCCACATTTCATTTCTGAATCCACAAGAACTAGAAATGGAGATTCCTGTGGCTCTCAATGTAGCACCCCTAAATGCCCCTCATAGAGATTTAGATTGTCTGCCTTTAGTAGACATATATTTCCAAATTAAAGACCTAGTTCTCAGTGAAAATCCCCTTCGAATTTTTTGCTACTGCAGAGATAATTACTTAAAAGGTTCTGACATTTTTGGATTATGGGAATCCAATATTCCCATGTATCTTCTCCCTTCAGTCCATATTTTTCCTGAGATAATACATTACTACCATGCAAATTATGATCCCAATCAAAGAGCAGTTTTGTCCCCGAGTCAGACCGTCCTTTTTCCCATCACTGCTCAGTATATTAATGATATGTTGCAATTCCAACCTGTTCAAGCCCTCACTCCCCTTTCCATGGGATAATTACTTGAGAAATCTGCCAAATTGTCCCATGAAGACTTAAATCGTCTCTTCCAGACCTTCATGTTGCCAGAACATCAGCCCAAAGTCCCTCCCCCTTATGGTTACACCTTTTTCACTGATGTGGGTAGGCTTATTTTGAATATGATATCCTCTATAATGGGTTTCAATACTAGTGAATATGTTGACCAATTAACCCTAGTATTGTTATCAATTTTTACCTCTGGACAGCCCCCTGCTGTCAAGTATGATTTTGCTTCCTACATTACAGATAAAATCCATGATCAGTTCATGAGATTAGAGAATGAAAGAGTGTTCAAGTATTCTTCTATTATTTACCATCTCATGCTTTACTTTCAATCAGAGAGTTTCCCTTTCCATGCTAAAAAACTTGATGCCAAAGGAAATCCTAAGTCTGTAATCTTTTGGTCTGCCATCACTCATAATTCCTCTGATTCTCCTTATTCCTACAACGAGTTTATTGACATATTTTTACACCCTGCAACCAAATTTTTGACAAGAGTCTCCCATCATAGGGTCAATAGTGAAATCAAGAAAATTCTTCAACTCTCAAAGCAATACTGGATAGGTGATTGGTACCTATACCGAAATCACACAGAAATCAGAATATATGGGTGTGAGTTATGTCCATTCAAGTTGCCAAAATATGTCCCAATGAGGCTCTTTGCATTAGAGTATTTCAGACAGATGATCAATTCAGACATAGTTCATTTTTTCAATGCAAAGAAAAAGGCTCAAGTGAGGATTAAAAGTCAATTAGGTCCTTTTGTTTGTAACTCTAGAGATGTTGGGAAGGAAGCTGAAAGAATCTTAGAAGATTATCTTAAATTACAAAAAAGTTTCTATTGGTACCTTATGACCCAAACAACTTTATTTGTGATAGAAGAATGAAAAACAAACTATCACCATACATTCATCAAAGAATCCCAGATATTGAACAATATGCCAATATGAATGAATGGATGGAAGGAACATTGTTAGAACAAGATAGTGAGTAGGTCAATGTTGAAAATGTAATGAAATACCTTGAAAAAATACTTGACCTAGACTCTTTTGGATAGGTACAGATACTAGGTAATGGTTCTTCTTCTGCTGGGAATTCTCAGCAAAATTTACAAGAAATCAGTGTATTGGCTACGGTAGCATCTAAAGGAAAGGAGAAATAGGTTGATATACAAGTTACAGAGAAATTTACAATGACATAATTTCCTGAAACTTCTAAAGAATAGGGTCAAGTACAGATTTCTCCTACTCATACCAATGTGGCAGAAATATAAATTTTACAAACTCCTCTTAATGTGGAAAAGGGTAAAAAGAGAGATGCTGAAGCAGCTACTCCTGTCAGTGGATCTTTTGGATAGCCTTATGTTAAAAGACAAAAATTGAATCCTCTTCCAGAAGTGGAATACTTTCACGAAATCCCTGATAGTCAGATGCAAGAATAATTGGGTAGTCATCAAACATGTACAATCAGTGGGACATCCACTACTTTACAGAGAAAAGAGCTGCAAAGGCAGCAAAGTGCAGAAGTATCATCTTTCAAACCACCAGTGAAAGATGCCTGGGATATTAAAAGAACATTTATAAATATAAAGGCTAGAAATGATCCACTCAGACTTCAAGTGTACAATCAATGTTTGAAGATGGCTCCTAAGAATCAACATAGATTGATGTCATCCTATGACATTCAACAGGGTAAAATGATAATGAGTCACTTCAAACCCAAAGTGCAGCAACCTCAAACAGATGCAGATTATATCAGAACTAATTTTGAAGTCTTAGCAAAGGATATTCATCCTTTGGATCAAATTGAGACGCATAAACAAACAGGTGAAATTATTTAATCTACTCTGACAGATAAATATATGGTGACCTAGAAATTGCAGGATTCTTTGGAGAATACTAATGCTCAACTAAGTCTTGAAAAAGCATCTTCTCAGGCTAAGGACAACAGGATAAAAACTTTAGAGGAAATCATTATTGGATTGGGTCATAATCCCAAGGATGTGAAAGGTATAGAAGCTTTGATCAAGAAAAAAGATGATGATATTGCAGCCTTGAGAAAACAATTGAAGTTACCAGCCTCAAGACATCCACAGACTGCAGAAATTATAAAGAAAAATTCTGAAGAATAATTGATGGATTTGCTCTTGAAATTGAATGAGCAACTTAATGAAATTGAAAAAGATCTTGAAAAGGCATTGAAAGATAAGCAGCCTAATACTCCAGCATCTACAACTGAAGTGATTACAGGTACTCCAACAATAGGTCAGCCAACAGAATTGTCACAAGTAAATACTTCCATTTTAAGTACAGAAGAGTTAATAAAGTCAATGTAGGAATTGAAACTCCAAGTGACAGAGCTACAAAGAACAAAGGTGCAACTCACCACTTTGGAACAAAAATATGATCTCTTGAAGATGAATGTTGCAGATAAAACAAGAGAGGTCAACAGATTAGAAAATTTGGTCAACAAATTGGAGAAGGATCTCACATTGGAGAAGCCTTTAAAGGAAATAAATGAAATTCTTTGGGAAAATATCATCCAGTCAATAAGAGATGTCTGGCCCTCAATTCAAATAATGTATGAACAAAATGATTTAGTCAAATTGGCTCTGGAGGAAGTCAAAGAAGCAAGAGAAGAATTGGGAAACAGGCCTGAAGAAGCCAATGAACTTATCCATTTTATAAATACTCAGAACAAGCATTAACTTGAAGAAATTGGCATTCAAGATAGGACAGGAACAATTTTGGAAATAAAAAGAGTTTTTACCAAAAGAACTCTGATGCAGAATCTAGAACAAAGATGTTCTGATATGCAAGAAGAAATCACTGCCTTCCTGAAAAGATTTGATATTTTTTTGAATAAAGGATTTCCCAGTCCTTTAGTTTCAGAGGATAAATTGATGGACCTTGAAAGTTGTGTTGAAAAATTGGACAAGCATGCTGACAATCAGGCTAGTGCCTCAGCTAGTTCATCAACAGCAGCATTGCCTACAGGAAAAAGTCTTCATGATAGATTGGAAAATTTGTTTTATCTCGAGCATGAAGTAAATCATTTTTTCCCAATTCAACCTACTTTATTTAGGTATATATAGACTGATGAAATTCTTAGAAAGCTACAAAGAACCAGAATACCGGAAGATAAATGGTGGGAATAAATGTTAGAACTTTTGTAAAAAACTATCCTTACATGAATTTTTGATTATGTACTACAGTAAGTCATGATAAAGAAGGATAAAAGAGTATCAGTGCAGTTAAAGAGTATCAGTTAAACGAAGGAGCCAGCACAGAATTACTAAAGAGGACAGCAGTAAGCCAAATCATAGGGCCTACCTCCAGCACATTCTCAAAAGAAGGAAACAGCACAACATCAGTTATCATTTCTCTTATCTACGAGACCATCTGTCTCTAGTTTGTTGTAAAATACTTATGAGTCATCCTAGATTATATCTCAATCTGTTATGAGATATTTTTTATAATTTTTTGTATAAATACTCCCACAATCGGAGTATTGAGGGGTGGATTCTTAGACTTTGCTGTAATATTGAATATTTTGGAATAAAGTGCTATTGGAGAAATTTTGTGGCTAGCTGGATGATGAATTGATGCGAAAGAATTTTTACAGGATTCTTGTGTCAGACAACGGATCCATAAGTCATCTCTCTCTTATGTTTTTAAGTCTTTATATTTGTTTATTATACCATATGTGTTTCATTTCTGAATTTTTAACGAAAAGGAATAAATCAGAAAGTGCTTAAGTGTAATCTGATTTTAATCGTTGTTATTCTAAATGTTTTCTTCTGAACTGGTTTAAACAATGAATTCTTAATTGCTCCTATTTTTCTAGTTTAAGCATTTTGATTATTTAGTAAAGAATACTTAATTTCTCTTTATCAATAATCACTCAATTTCCCTCTTTTAAATGTGTTGAAGAATTCTTGATTTCCCTTCATCCATTTCGATTTCATCCCATTCACTTTAGATTTATAATTGTTCCCTATTTGATTATCTTGCCCTGTGAAACCATATTTTGTTAAGAAACTTAATCCAGTTAAGCCATTTTCCTTCGACTCCATTAGCCCAATGGCCTAAACTACTCAACCTTGCCCTCAGCTATTGAATTCCATCACCCTAAACTCAATCAAAACCCCTGGACTTTATAACTAGCCTAATATCTTCTAAAACAAAGCTAAATTTTATACAAAGAGCCCTCTCTGGGTACAGACTGGCTAGATTCTGTACCTAAAAGTTGGTTTGTGGTTACGTCGGACCTCTTTCCTCTTCCCAACAACTTCAAGGAAAATCTGAGTGATAACAGAAGGTATAGAGTACATATTACAGAAGGTACAAGAGCTGGATTGCAAAAAGGTGCAGAAGGGTATAGTGAAGATATATTTGAGATTTAAAGTATTTATTGAATGAACTTTCCAACATCAAAATAATGATTGTATGAAGACAGGTTGATCTAAAAGTGGTAGAAAGTGAGGAAGGTAAATCACGGATTTACCTTCTTAACTACATTTCAATATATTAAGTTACAAGTGAAAAGAATCATGTCTCTACATTTGACTAAGTACTTTGGTAACTGATTTGATGAAAGATGAACTAAGTTAAAGAAGAGAATACATAAGCAAGCTCATAAGAAATTATCAAGAAGATAATTTGTATTAATCTCAAGCCCTACAAATTCTCTACATGGTTTCAAAGCTAAGGTGCTGAACATAAGGGCTGCTTGTCAACAAAGTCACTCAAAGAAGCAAGGATCAAAGCATTGGATTGAAAAGACAAACCAATTTGCAAGGAAGACTATCCAACTAGTTTATATGAAAAGATCAACTCATTAATCCTTAGTATCACAATATTTTCACTTAAAACATTGTTTGAAGGAGAATCACAACTTCTAAAGATAGTCATTATAGTCAAGGGTTCAAGAAAAACAACATTGAAGAAAAGAAACTCTTCACTTCATCAACATAAAGGGAGCTGCAAGCAAGACCACTCAAGTAAGTATTCATGACCCTATCTATCAAGATGCCTTTTTATAATCAAAGCAACAAGCTGGTTGGATCATGAAACTTCAGTGCATGGAAGAAGAGAACAAACTTGAATTTAATTGAAGATGAAGTAATGGACTATATCGAAGGATCTACTATTCAACCTCCAAAAGAAGGTACTTCAGCCCATGCCAAGTACATGAAGGGAGAAATTAGAGCACAAAGGTTTCTCATAGAATCCATCAAAGGCTCTCTCAGTCCCTATGTATCATAACTAAATACTGCAAAAAAAATATACGAGAAATTGGTGGAGCTATTCTCTGTGAGTACTGCTGGAGAAGAAATCTCTCTGAGACAAGAACTATAGAAAATGAAACTATCAAGGGAAGCAATAATCTCTCCATAATTTATGAGGATTTCTGAAATAAGAGATCAATTGCAGGAACTAGGAGAAGTGATGTCTGACACTGAGATGACAACAGTGGTGTTGAATTCTCTACTAGAGGAATGGGGAAACTACACTTCTAGCCTATATAGGACGAAAGAATCCACTCCATTCCATGATTTATGGTATCTATTTAAAATAGAGGAAACAAGACTAAAGGCCAAAGCTGATACAGGACCAAGTGAAGAGAATCATGCCTTTGCAGCCTCATACAGGAAGAAAGGAAGATTCAGAAAATTTGGCCCTCAAAATAAAAGAAGAAATATGGACAACGTATGATGCTTTGGATGTGATGAACTTGGAAATTATAAAAGAGATTGTCCTAAATCTGGAAATGTCAAAAGGAAAAAGGAAGAAGCTCAGGTCATGTATGAAAGAGAATAACCTGACACTAAAAGATATAAGAAGGAGGAAGCATGAGATCCATATTATGATTGAGATCATCTTTCTCTTTAAGTGATCTATGATTGTTTATAAAAATTTTATGATAGAAATATACATTAAGAATCACCTCGAAAGAAGCATGGAAGAAGATCTCAGTGTAACATCTTCTAGAACACCTTCCTACTTAAGTAAATCAGTCATCAGATTAAGGGTCATCATGGGGACAAAGTTTTGAGATGTGATGACATATTGATGAAGCAGGTCAAAGGAATGAAGTTCTTCATTCAAGAGAAACCCCTACATGATGACTCAAGTGAAAATAGGTATGAGGTATGCAGACTTATATGCTAACATTGGATGCTTTGAATTCATGTTCTATGGTTGCAGGCAATGTACTTTTGTATTTAGAAGTATGATCTATAAAAGAGTATCTCTCACTGCACGGACAAATGAAATCAATATAATATGTCCTCATGGTATATGAGGTGGATGTTGAAAGTTCCTGGGAATGGAAAATTTTCAGAAAGGAATAGATCATGAAATGCAACCATGTCTTGAGGCAAGTATCATTCAGAGGCCAAATAGATGTGACTAGAAGATCTCCTGGGAAGAATTGTAGACTCTGACAAAATTTTGGAAACCCTTAGCAAAAACATATCATTAGGAGATGTGTCAATTTGTATGAAGGATATAGATGCCTACAGGAAGATTTCATAGTGAAAGATCATCACTAAGGTAACTCTCATTCTAAAATTTAATATGAATATGTTTACCTGGATGAATCTGTGCAAGGCTGCTAATCATGAGAAAGGATGTATGATCCTTGGAAATGATTCGAAGAAAAGCAACATGGAATAACAATGAACAGGATCAAGGAAGTCTAATGAATCACTCTCTGATAGCTGACATGACTCAGGATGGAAGTTATGGATGATTTGTTCCCTATGAAGCTAAAAGTTGGAGATTCATCAATATCGAAATCCATGACATCGAGAACAAGAATTCTTCATGAGAAGCTGAGTGTCTCATCATTGCTACTGGAGGTCCCTAGATAAGAGGGAGCCTGATGGTAAGTTTCTTACTCGGAAGAAACTTGGTAATTCTTAAGGATGAGCTTAGGTACATTATTTTTATAAGAATGATTACATTCCCTTGTGGAATAGGTCCTCCCTCGTTGAGAGGGAGAGATAGACACATCATTCTGGTCTTGAGAAGACAAAATGGAGGATTGGGTAATCATCTGGCATTTGATACTCTTTGAGAATGTGTTAGGGCATTCAAGATAAGAGTAATCGGGGACTGATATTCTTTGAGGGCTATCTACCCAAGATAAGAATAGTCCAAGAAGTTCATACTTTGGGAACACCATGGTGGATTATGTACCTTGGAGAGACAATGATGAAGGTGTTTATAAGTCATGTGTCTCACTAGCATTGAAGCCCATTGTCTCATTGAGAGATGGGGCTGTTAGTCAGGCCTTGCACTAGGAAAATGTTGGTTGATATGATGCTATACAGATGTGATTACCAATCCAATTCTTCTTATGAGATTATTCAGTTTAAAAAATGACCATGTACCTGTGTGAATACCTCCCTAGTGAAGAGGGAGTGTTGAAAATTGTAACAACGTCAGTCTTCATGTTAGCTATGTAATTATGTAAAGAAGAAGTCAAAAATAATAAAATGTGTTTTTGTTTTACTTGCTTCATGGTTTTCATGAGAAAGATTTTTATAGGTCTATAGACTTCTTCTTGTTGTTTGTTAGCATTTTTCTTATGAACAAAAGTGTAACTAAGAGTCATGTAAATGGAAGAATATCCTCCAAGACAATGCGGAAGAATGGCCTTCAAGACTACCCATATTCAACGTTGAAGATAAGCCTATTTGATGCAAGGAAGTTAGCCTACAATATGTGTTGAAGTCAACCTACATAATGGCTAGAAGGTCGGCTTGTTATCTAGCAGGAACAACTATTTATACCCTTACATATGTTGTTAGGAGAGACAATAATTGTGAATCTGTCTGAGGTTTTATAGCGGTTAAAAGGTGCGGATATAAGGACAGAGTTTAGTGCAGATTGAAGGGTATAAATTGCAGAAGGTACAGGAGTACAGCTTGTGGAAGGTACAGGAGTATAAATTGCGTAATATATAGGAGTACAAATTGTGAAAGGTATAGGAGTACAAATTGTGGAAGGTACAGAGTACAGATTACAGAAGGTACAAGAGCTGGATTGCGGATAGGTGCAGAAGGGTATAGTGTAGATATATTTGAGATTTAAAGTATTTATTGAAGGAATTTTGCAACGTCAAGACAGTGATTGTAAGAAGACAGGCTGGTCTAAAAGTGGTAGAAAGTGAGGAAGGTAAATTAGAGATTTAACTTCCTAACTACATTTCAATATATTCAGTTACAAGTGAAAATAATACTGTCTCTACATTTGACTAAGTACTTTGGTAATTGACTTGATGAAATATCAACTAAGTTAAAGAAGAGAATACATAAGCAAGCTCACAAGCAATTATCAAGAAGATAATTTTTTCTTAATCTCAAGCCCTACAAATTCTCAACATTGTAGTTCCCCTGAGATATCTCAAGACATGCTTCCCCACCTTCCGAAAGAGCTTGGTTGGCTTAACCATAGCTTGAATAATTTGGTTAACTGCATAGCATATGTCTAGTTGTGTGTTCACCAAGTACATGATTGAACCCACAAGCTACCTGTAAATAGTAGCATCCACTACTTCTCCTGAAGTAACATCCTCCTTCCTCCAGTTTCCTACAATAGGAGTCTCCATGGTTTACAACTCTCCATGTGGAACTTCCTCAAAATCTCTTTAGCATACTTTCCTTGAGAAAAAAATATATTCCCATGACACTTCCATATATCCAAACCAAGGAAATAGTGAAGGAGTCCCATGTCCTTCATCTCAAACTCTCTTTCAAGATACTCTTTGCAAGAAGTTATGAGTTTCTCATCACCTATTAGAATAATATCATCAACATAAAGTACGATAATCAAAATCTTACCATCAACCACAATCCAGTATAGCTTTGCATCCACTCCACTCTTCATGAAGCCCAACCCGGTGAAATATCTTTCAATCCTGGTGTACCAAGCCTGAACAGTGCTCTCTTGAGTCTGCTTACTTCAACCCATACAGTGCTCTCTTGATTCTGAAAACATGCGACTCACTATCAAAGGTCTCAAAACCTTCTGGCTTATCAATGTACACTTCTTCCTCAGTAACTCCATTGAGAAATGCACCCTTCACATCCATCTGATGTATCTGCCAAGCCATCTGTTCTGAGAGTGCAAGGATAGATATAATCAATGAGTACCTTGCAACTGGTGCAAAGGTATCATCATAGTCAATTCCCTCAACTTGTGAGAATCCCCAGGCTACAAATCTAGCCTTGTACTTCTCCAAACTCCAATTTTCTTCCTTCTTCACCTTATAGATCCATCTATATCCAACCACTAACTTCTTGACTGGTCTTGGGACAACTCCCCATGCACTGTTCCTGACGATGGAGTCATACTCCTCAACCATGGGATCAAACCAAGTTGGTTGTTGCACTGATTACTCAAAGGAGGATGGTTCTGTCACAATACACTCGCTCATAAGAGCCATGTATCTAGTAAACTTGTCTAGTGATTGTTCATGTCTGCGCAGTGATGCAAGTGCTACTACATGTTCTGTCGCATCAAATCTCAATCTATCAGCTTCTGTGGTGCGCGTCCTACCATGTTTGGTGGATGGCTCTGCATGAGTGGTTTCTGCCACTCCATGATCCTCCTCATGTGGATTCTCCACATATTGAGTTTCATCCTTTTGAACCAAGAGTTCCTCATCTTCATGCAAATCTAGCTCTCTCTCGAGGGACAATCGCATGGCTTTCTCCTCATCAAATTTTACATCCCATCTGACAATTGTCATCCTGTTGTTCGGAAAATAAACCTGATAGTTGTGGGGAGTATCAGTGTACCCCAAAATATCCCAATCTCAATTTTTAGTTCTAGCTTATTTCTGGAATATTTGGTCATATAGAAATAGACAGATGAGCCAAAAAATTTAAAATATGAAACATCAGGTTTCTTACCAGAAAAATCCTCCATTGGTGTACTCATGCCAAGTATCTGATGAGCACTACAGTTTTGTACAAATATTGTTGTGTCGCATGCCTCTACCCATAGATGCAATGGCAGGCCCTGATCATGTAACATAGTTCGTGCCCCACCCAAAATTGTTCTTTTCTTTCTTTCTCCAACCCCATTATGCTGTGGGTTATGAGGTGCAATCAACTCTCTCTTAATTCCTTCTTTGGCACAACAGTTCTTGAATTCAATGGAGATGTACTCACCACCATTCTCCCTCCTTAGAGCCTTCACAGGCTTCCCTGTATATTTCTTAACCAGTGATTTGAACTCACAAAATTTTGAGAACATCTGATCCTTCTTCTGAATGAAGTAGATTCAACACTTTCTAGAAATATCATCAACAAAAATCACATAATACCTATAATTTGTTGTAGAAGCTGTAGAGAATGGTCCACACACATTTGAGTGAAATCTCTCAAGGATTTTTGCTACTCGGTTCTCATTCTCATGAAAAGTGGCCTTTGTATACTTCCCCATGGTACATCCCTTGCATGTGTCTATCTGTGCAAGAGTGCCCTTTAGAAAGTTGGAAACCCCATAGAAATTTGTTGTGTGACCTTCAAGGCACTATGGTGTAGATGGCCTAATATCCTATGCCATAACTCACCCTCATCCCAACTCACCACTTTGTCTGCCTTACTCATAAATGTTTTGCAGCCATCTACATCATGTTTGTGGAGATTCTTCACATGAACCCCAATCTTCTTAACTTGTCTTGTGGCTTTGTGATGAAGGAATTCTTTCCCTTCACTAAAAAACACATCATATCCTCTATCCTCCAACATAAAAACTAAAACTAAATTCTTTTTCAAGCCCGGTACATGCATGACATATTTTAAAAATAAAATTTTACCTGATTGTCTCTGGAAAGTAACTGTATCAATCCCGGTAGCGCTATACCTCCCATCATCACCCATCTCAATGTGCATCTGAAGATCCTTCTCCTCCAATCTACCAAAGAGTTATTTGTATCCTATCATGTGGAAATATGCACCACTATCCAAGTACGAGTGAACAAATTGATCCCATCACACTAGATACCATGCATGCGATGAGTGAGAAGTCCAACTCGAACTGTGAAGCCAAATCATCACCCGTTGCAGATCCTGAATCCTTCTTGTTGTTATTCTTCTTCTGTGGACAGTTAGTGGCATAATGTCCATTCTCATGACGATGAAAAAATTTCACTCTGGACATGTCACGCTTCTTTCCTTCTTTTCCGGACTCAGATTTGGAATAGGATTAATTTCCTTTCCCCTTCTTTGCCTTACTAGCCAAGGCGCAATTTTCCTCATCATATGTCTTGGATGAGGATCCATCCCTGGTATTCTTCCTAAATTCTTCTTGTACCAAATCTGACCAAAGTCACTCCCGATATGGTAGCTTCTCCCTCCCATTTATAGAGTCCTGATAACTATGTCGGCTCTTGGAAAGGCCTAGAAGTGCTAGGCTCACAAATTCATCATCCGCTACAGTAATCCCGACACTTCCAAGATCATCTCGACATTGGATGAACTTGGTTAAGTATTTTGGAATAGTATCACCTTTCTCCATTTTGATTTTCCTGAGCTTGTCCTTAAGTGCCAATTTTCTATGGTCAATTTTGTTCTGAAACAATTTTGTCAAGGCCTTCCACATTGCATATGGAGTCTCAAACCCGAAATTCCCAGCGACCTAACTGTATTGCGATTCCCAAATCATCTTGCCACGCTCGCTTGAAGGAACACAAAGGTGTCCTAGGGTAAATAGCAGTGCATCCTAGAGGTGAAAATTTGGAAATTGCGTACCCTCCAAGAGTGTCTTGTATGTGTGGCCAGATTTTGGATCGCTCTTGTAGAGAAGTGTCCAATCAGAAGTCTCGTGCCCACAAGAGTTGAGAACGGTGGTTAGCACCATGATCGTTGGTCGGCTGAGGAAGTCTGCAACATTATTGGTGCTACCCTTCTTGTACTTGATGTTCAAATGAAACAGTTGCAGATATGTGGACCACTTATGATGGTGATTGTCCTGCAACTTCCCTTGCATATGTATGAGCTGTAGGGGTCGGTGGTCTGTGTGAATGACCGTTTCTTTCCCAAAAATGTGATGCTTCCATTGTCGATAAGCCTGCATAATGAAATACATTTCTTTGTCATAAGTAGGATAATTGCGAACTGTTTCGGACAATGTCTCACTGTGATATACCACTTGATGCCCCTCTTGAGTAAGAACTGCCCCAATAGCATAGTTAGAGGGATCTATCTTGATCTAAAATGGTTGTTGCAAGTCTGGTAATATAAGAATTGGGGCAGAGTAGAGGCGATGTTTCAATTCTATGAATGCCTTCTATTAAGATTCAAACCAAAATAATTTTTCTTTCGCTCCTCCCTTGGTGGCTTGACTCAAGGGCCAAGTGGTATGAAAGAATCACAACACGAAGTTGTGGTATAAATTATCAAGAACCAGAAAGTTGCGAAGCTCTGTCAGAGTGGGTGGGGATGGCCAATCTCGAATGACTGAACCTCAATCATGCCAAAAGTGGAATTCTCAAAATTGTCACACAACTTGTGTTTCCACAATGTTTAGACGACCTATCGGGTGTGGTGGAGGTGCTCTTCCCAAGTCTGGTTGAAGATCAGGATGTCATCCAAGTACACTAATACAAATGATTTGGTGAATGGTTGTAGAATGTCGTCCTTCAGCCTCATGAAGGTTGCAGGATCATTTTTCAACCTAGAAGGCATGACCATCAATTCGAAAAAAACCTCTTTGGCTTTGAAGGAATTCTTCCACACATTTAGGGGTTCGATTGGTAGCTGGTTATACTTAGACTTCAAGTTGATCTTGCTGAAATATTTCGCCCCTTTAAGTTGGTCTAGAAGGTCATCAATCCATGGGATTCGGTACCTATTCTGGAAAAAGATCTTGTTCAGCTCCCAATAGTCAATACAGATTCTCCAAGTCCCATCCTTATTCTGCACCAACAAAATCTAGCTCCCACGGGGTGATGAACTTGGCCATATCTGACCAAAGAGATAGCGGAAGGTGGTGGTACCTCTGGTATCTTGTAAAACTTATTACCCAAAGTAAAAATAACAACCCGAGGCTGGAAATCATACAAAGCATGTCACTTCCACAAGTATGGTTGGCCTAATAATGCATCACAAACATCAAGAGGAGCGATGTCACATAATACCTCATCCACGAAGGGCTTGATGCTGTTGGGAAGGCAACACTACTGGCTGACGCGGAGATACCTTCCTTGGTGAAGCCACCCAATGGTGTACGGTTGTGAGTGTGCTTTGGTCAGAAAGCCTAAAAGCTTCATGACTTCTGCTGAAATGAGGTTATTTTAGCTCCCACTGTTGAAAATGAACTATAGTAGGGAACCGTTTACTCAAATCTAGGGTTGGAAGAGATGCTCCTCCTCCTATGGATCTTCTGCGTCCTCCCTCTAGATCTTCATGGTGACAACGGTGGCACTGGGCTCCGCATCGATAATCTGTTTCCCTCTATCTTTCCCCATTTTAGTTTCTAATTCAAATTTGGAGCATGCATCTAATTCAGAAGCCTTCATCTCAGCCACTAGTGACTGCATTTCCCAACACTCACTTGTGTTGTGAGTGGAGCTCTTATGGAACTCACACCACTTTCCCGTATCCTTCTTCGGCTTTGTAGTGTTTTTCATTGATTTCATATTTTGCAAGTTGTCTTGGGATGCCATGCCTTAGCTTTATCCTTTGTTTTATATTTTGGGGACACCTTTCCCTTTCTTTTGCGTCGTAGCTCCAAAGTCTCGCTTCTTCTGTTTGAATTTATGCTCAATCTTGGCAGCATATCGGTATGCCATACCAATAGTGGAGATGTCGAGGAACTCCATTTCTTCCCCTATATATATGCATAGACAAGTGAGGTACTTCGACACCAAATTTTTCTTCGAATATTTGATACCCAAATTTGTGTGCAGGGTATGGAACAGATTCATCAACTCATGCACATCTTGTTCCCTTTGTTGTCACAGCATAGTCCATTGTATATACTTGTCCTCATAGCTCCCCACGGGATAATATTGTTCCTTTATGACGTCACGAAAATAATTAAAAGTGGGTATGACCGAGAATAGAGAGTTTTCCCCCTCGTCATTTTTATCATAGTAGGTTTCCCACCAGTCCTTCACATGGGGGGCATCTTTGAGGAGTCAAAAAATAATTTTCTCCCGGTACAAAAAGTCATGAACCAAGAAATATCCTTCTAATAGATTAAACCATTTATCTACAGTGTATGCATATATTTTTCCCTCAAATATGGGAATTTTAAAGTTTACTTGTACCTTAAAAGGAGTGGTGCCTCCAGAGTGACTGCTAGATGTAGATGTGCCACTGGTGGGCAGTCGTTGAAGGATCTGAGCAAAGTTATCCATCATCGTGTTCCTTTGTTTCTCAAGGGCCTCCTCGAGAAATATTTTTATAGGATCTCATGCTCCCTCATCTTTATTTTCTTCCCCCATGGGCAACCTTCGGGGTTTGCAAGGCTGATCTTGAAGAGGTTCAACCAGATCGAACTCTAACTCCTTATACCCCAACCTCGTTGGGGACATAGAAATAAGGATCAAGAAAGAGTAGACCACTTTGATACCACTGATCCATATTTATGCAGGAACACAATGAAATATAGAAATACACATAAAAGTAGATATGCAGTAGAAATAAAACTTCATTTCATTAATAAAAAATAACTGAAATATGCTTATATCCATAATGGAAATAAACTAGCTAGGGTGCTGGTAGCTTATCTCTAAGAAGAGATGTGACAGAAACAGGCCTATAAATTTTGTTACAATGAGGCTTGAGGGCCTATTTATTATTTATAAACAATGGATAACCCTAAACATCCAAAAACCTAACCCTAGGATATGAAGCGCCAAAACTATGGGCTCTGTTTTGGTAAATTGGTACATCAATATTCCCGGGGATGTAACTTTGGCATACGATCTTTGTTTGACACATATAATACCTCGTTAGAAATACCATTCAAGGAATACAACTTTTGATGTGAGAAACATCGAAGGAACTTCCATGTTGCTCCCTATTTTACAAAAAAAATTGTATAGGGCCTCAAAAAGGCTCCAAAAGTTCAGGACCTGAAAAACTGCTAAAAATAGTAGATTGTGCTACAATTAAGGAAACTAAAAAACTGAAAGAAACAATGGTGGGGCCCCAAGTGGAACAGGTGGGTGGCCACCAATATCCACTAGGATCATCGAAGATATTTGAGGAACCCATAGGGGATTAAGAGCCTAAATAAACTACCAAAGAAATGGCTGGAAATAGGAACCCTGAGCAGTTTCCTATCACAGAAACCAATGACAAGGCCAAAATGAAGAAAATAAGCCCCACTTATCTTCCACACTTCTGTGGCCTATATTGAGGACCTTGATACATTCATTCTTTATTTTTTTGTTTTTGTAGAACCTATGATTACACTTTTGAGAGTAGAAGCTAAATTTGTTCCCTTCCAAATACAAGGATGAAACCCTCCACTAATTCATGATTTTGGAATGAGGCAACATCACCACTTGGGGTCAAATGCAGCAATATTTCAAGAATATATATATATATATATATATATATATATATATATATATATATATATAGATATATATAGATATAGATATATATATTATTGTAGATCTATGGACACCGAGGAAATATTTAGAATAACTTAGGGGATATATGAGTCCCTAGAGGAATATGAAGAAATATTTCAACTCATCTATAGGAGTCTGGAGAGCTAACTACACCCTTGACCCACTGTAAGTGAATCTTGTATTACTCAGAGGAGTAAGAGATGAGCTAATGGAAACCCATAATATTTTGTTTGGTGTAAAAATTAACTAGTTGAATTATGATGACATCAAGATAGTGTTTAAGAATCATTCTAGGGATACAAGGAAAAGATATAGATCTAGTCAAGACCTGCTAAATTATTTCCCCTCTACCTTAGCTATAAAACATGAAATACGGAATATGTTATAGGATTTTAAGAGTGAAATGTTTCATACTTTTTTTTTTCTGCAAATGGACATCATGCAAATTAAGAACAAACAAGAGGAGGAAGAAAGGGAACTAGCTATATTTTCCCTAGATGCACCAAGAGGAACCTTAGAAATGAGTTCTCACTAAATTTAATATAGATATACTTTTTTTGTGAAGAGAATCATGCAACTGAAAAAATACCATCTCTTCTAGTTCTAGAGGTAGTATATAAAGGGGTAGAAGGTGGCTTGGAGTATATTTTAGTTTTCAACCAAAGGAAGCCACAAGGCTCGCGACCATATCAACAAAGCATGTAGGGTATGCACTATCCTTCTTTCAATCCAAATTAGAGTGCACCTTTTCAACCTTGGTATCCTCCAACCACCTCACCTTGTTCCATGCCTTCCCCTTTTTCCTATCCTCCTCAATACCATCCTCATCCTATCAATCCTAACTTCCATCCTTATCATCCCCAATAATATTCTCAATGGTGCAATCCTTCACAAAAATGGAGACCTCAAGAAACAAATCTACCTACCTTAATGCCTCCTCCTCCTCCTCAACAATATATACCCCACAATAATCCACCTAAGAAACCTAATATTCTCACTCAACCCAATCTATAATAGGTCCATAGTGGGGAAACATCCTACACTTATTTTGTTATGGAGATCTAGGAAATCAACCTTAGGTATGGGAAGGTACTTCAAAATTCTCACCTACCTTCTCCATTAGAATATCTTGAAGAAGATAAGGAAGGAAGTTCCCTCAAGCCAATATAACTCCCTATCCTAAAATTTATATCCAACCTAATCAAAAACCTCCCTAAGAGTTTTAACTTCTAAGAGAATTGAAGAACGTGTGCGTTAAAAATTTTCCATCAAATATGTTCGCATCTATAACAACCTCATCGGGGAAGAATGTTTCAAGAAGCCTGGGACGAGGAAAAAATATGCCCCAATATCAATTTTGTTGGGAAAATGGATGATATAATTCTTGGGAAGGTCAAATCCCCAAAGTATTTGGATCTTGGTAGCCATGTATTGGATGTACATATTAATAGTATTGTAGTCCCCAACATGACAATTAAAAATGGGGAGCTCACAAAAAAACATTTTTTATACCAATCTACTCAAAATCTTGTTGATCATGATTTGCCTATGTGGGTAGAGGAATAATAAGAAGAATAAAATTATATGTCACCCCCCTACCCAATTCGTACAATGGAAACCACTATTGGAAGAAGGAAACTATATGAGGTGATCTTATTGACAATTTCTGCAAAGACAACATCTATTACCATGCAAATTAATCAACTAGTAGAGGAATATTTAGGGAAGCCTGAAAAAAACCCATGACAAAAACTATTTACCGTTGGTTTTGATCAATGTCATTCCAAGATCATGGAAAACAGTCCATACAAAACCCTATAAAATAGTCCTTCCCTTGCTGCAGAACAAGAAGAGAATTTTCTCACTATTTTGAGACATCATCGTGATGTCTTCACTTGGGACTATAAAGAGATTAAAGGGGTGCATCCCTTGATTTGTACACATCACATATACATTAAATAGGGATTTAAACCTATGTGTCAACCCCATAGGACAATGAACCATTCCCTTAAGGACATTGTGAAGGAAGAATTACATAAATTGTTGGATGTAGGACTCATTTACCCATTTCAGATAGTGAGTGGGTGCCACCTCTTGTTATTGTACCCAAGAAGAATGGGAAGTGGAGAATTTGAATTTATTATAGGGATATTAATAAGGTTATAGAGAAATATCATTTTCATTTAGTTTTTATTGATCAATTTTTGGATGGTCTTCCAGGGAAGAAATTATTTTCATTCTTGGATGGTTTCAACAAGTACAATCATATGTAGATCATCCCTCAGTGGAGAAACAAAGTTGTAGGCTTGTTGACTTAATTTTAAAATACACAAGAGGTATTGTAATAATAATATATTATATATAAAATGGATAAGATATGATATTAAATGTTACAATGAGGCACTGCTTATATACCTATGCAGGTGACCTTTCATGACTGGGCATGTCTCTTAGACATGCCCTTTCACTAACTTAATGACTACTTACATAATCCTTAATTGACTGTTTAATAATTATATTTGTTATATTCGTGATGAATTATATTCATAACACTCAGGATAAGAATAATGCCACCTTCACATGTCCATGGGGGACCTTTTCCTATAGGGTCCTACCCTTTGGCTTTTCGAGCTGTGTGGTTGCCAAAATAGTCGTACACGCCCCTCAGAGTCCATAGCCCAGTTGATAAGCCTTCCTGTTGGCCGGTGAAAAAGGAGCTCATCCTCTTCATTATTTGGATTACCAACAAGCACGAACTCTAGATCTTTAGAACACTAGTACTCCAATTCAACAGGCATTGGTATTCTCAAAGGTGACTTGTAAAATGAGTTTAGCCACAACTCTCTTTCCTGATCAACGTCATGCACATATCGTTTCCAGAAGTCTGGAACCTCATAAAACATGTTAATAAATCTTGGAGCCATCCACAAATATTCTTCCTCATACATTTATGGATGTTGACGGTCGTTGTATCGACCTTTCATTTCCCTGACCATTCCATCAGGCTTTTTAACAAACATTCTTGCTTTTGCTGCTGCAGCTTGAGCTAAACCTGCATGCATAGATGATATCTTGGTAGTGCATTCTTTAGGATTGGACAACAGCTCCCCAAAGTTGAATTTACACCACATTAGGCAGCGATTGAGTTCATAAACTCCACATCCATGCATCTGACTGTGCTTCCACTATCCAGCATATCTGTAAAGGCTCTTTTCAGGCATTTTTCCAAAATTCTTTATCCAAATCCTACTTTCATAAAATGGAATATGACGACGATATCCATATATCCTCTCAGTATCTTCTATTTCTATTTTTATCCATTCTCTATCTTCTGGGATCATATAATTCGACTTCAATATATAACCCTCTGCTTGCATCTTCTTTGCATGTTCTAAATCTGGCATGGGTTCTTTGTCACGAATGTGCACCTCCAGCACCCCATGACCATGAATTAATATTGATTTGGCTACAAACTGGGATGGTGGCAACTTTTCTCACTTCATATGACGAGGAGGAGGAGACTTGTACCTGAAAGATAAAAGCCTCTCATTATCTTCCAAAATTTTTGGACGCTTGAAAATATAGCTAGTAGACAACCGGTTTGTGTATTTGTTTTTATGAGTGGTGCATGAATATTTATTCCTAATCGCATAACCAGCAGCATCAAAATTTAGAATGCCTCGATCTTCCAGTACACCAAAAAACTGGGAGCCATAATCTGCATCCAATCTAACAGCCTCCATGTTCATAGCTCTATAACTGGGAGTGTAGACTAAAGAATATTAGTATCTTCCACTGGATTTGTGACAATGGACTTGCATGATTATTTTTTTACTTCAACATATTTCTCATTTTTACTGCCTTTTTCATATTCTTGTTCTGCATCATGTTAATATTCATCATTTTCAAATTTTTTCATATTCATATCAGTTTCCTCATCACAAACATTTTCTTCTTTTTCTTCATATGCCCAATTGGATTCAGAGTTTGAGTGGTCTTCTTCTTTAGTTTCCATATACCCACTTTGATTGTCATTCATGTCACAACAGTTGTTGAGATCATCTTCATCTTCATGTGGATGTTCTTCATCTAAATATGTAATTCTCATAATTTGTTCTTCTGCAGAATGTAGTGACTTTTCATGATTATCATCTGAATTTTCTGAATCATGTTGACAATGTTCAATATTTGGGAATATTGGTTTTTTCGTCAGATTAATCTTGTCCAAAATGGTGTTTATCTTCTACATTGCTTTGTTATGATTGTTTGTGGCCTCTCCATGGTTTAGCCAAATTTTTCTCTCTATCCGATATGTTGTGTCTTGAAGTTTTTTGATGTTGTCAGAATTTCCTGTAACCTTATCCTCAAGATTGGTTAATATTTTAGTGAATTTATTGGAATTATTATTGATCTTACTCTCAAGTTCGATAAAATTTATGTTGAAATCGTCCATCTTCATTGATGAAGACATCGAGCAACGGTGATTAGAGGCACCACATGTAACATTTGAAGGTAGCCAACAGTGGCGTAGGTGCTTCCTTCCAGGCGAGAAGATCGCTCCTCTGATACCAAATGGAGAAAAAAAGCTATAGGCGTGCTGACTCAATCGTAAAATACATGAGGTATTGTAATAATAATATATTATATATAAAATGGATAAGAGATGATGTTAAATGTTACAATGAGGCCCTGCTTATATACCTATGCAGGTGACCTTTCATGACTAGGCATGTCTCTTAGACATGCCCTTTCACTAACTTAATGACTACTTACATAATCCTTAATTGACTGTTTAATAATTATATTTGTTATATTCGTGATGAATTATATTCATAACACTCAGGATAAGGATAATACCACCTTCACATGCCCATGGGGGACCTTTTCCTATAGGGTCCTACCCTTTGGCTTTTGTAATGCCTCCACTACTTTCCAAAGGGTAGTGTTGAGTATTTTTGTTGATATTTTTCATGATATAGTTGAGACTTATATGGATGAATTCACTCCTTATGGGGATGATTTCCAAGAATCCTTCTCCAACCTATGTAAAGTTTTAAAGAAGTGCATTGAAATTAATCTCTCACTAATTCCAAAATATTGTGATTTTTTTTTAATGCAGGGATTTTCCTAGGTCACTTCCTCTCTAAGGAAGGGATCCAAGTTGAACCTAACAATATTTCCATTATCAAAATGGTCCATGTCCCCCAGAAAGAAAGAGATGTTAGGAGTTTATAAGGGATATATGTATATTATAGGATATTTATCAAGGATTTTAGTACGATGGCCTCACCTTTGTTTGGATCGTTAAATAAGGATTCAGATTGTTGTTGGACGACAAAGTTTCAAGAATAATTTGAACAACTAAAGGAGAAATTTACCACTACACCAGTTCTCAAGGGCCTGAACTAGTCCTTTCCTTTTCACATTCACATAGATGCGTCTGACAGAGTTGTAGGGGCATCCTTGGGACACGTGGAAGGTAATTTTCTGTATGCCTACTATTTTATCATTAATAATCTATCAAATACTGAACCTAAAATACATAGTTACTAAAAAAGAACTCTTATATGTTGTACACTCCTCGAACAAGTTTAGACAATACATCAAACAGTACCAATATTTTGTGCATATTTATCATGTAGGCATTAAGTACCTAATGAAAAAGAATTATTTCAATGCTAGGATCATTACATGGTTATTTTTATTGTAACAATTTGATCTAACCACTGTTGAAAAGCCAGGAAAGAGGAACATGGTCGCAAATTTGATGTCTATACTAACATTGCCTACAAAGAATAATGATATGATCAATGATCAGCTCCCCAATGATCACCTCGTTTCCATTTCATTGTTTTTCCTCAGTTTGATGACATGAAAAACTTCTTGATTGCTTGTAATTTTCCTCCCAATATATCTTCCAAAGAAAAGAGAAGAATTATTAGAAAAAATTCCCCTTACACTTGGATTGGGGGAAGCCTTTTCATATTGGGACCAAATCATAATTTTAGGAGTTGTGTGAGGGAATTTGAGGTCTTTTATATCCTCTTAGCATGTCATGATGGGCCCTATGGGGACCATTTTATTCCAAGAGGTCAACCTTCAAAATTCTCCAAGGAGGATACTATTGGCCTACCCTACACCAAGATGCTACGAAGTAAACTACTAGAAGTGATGAATACCATAGGATGAGAAATCCCACACCAAAGGATGAAATGTCACTACAACCTCAAGTGACTCTTGTGCCATTTGAGAATTGGGGCATGAATTTCATTGGACCAATTGAGCAAAATTGGGTGTCCCTACTACCAAACAGGAAATAAAATTGCACACATCAAACATAAGCAATTGCAAGACAAACTCAAGAAAACCAAAGATAAGCTTAAGAAAACCCTAATAAGCTAAGAGGAGAAGGGAAAGGCTTATTTTAGTGTTTATGACTCCTTGGTTGTACAATAAACCTCATGCAGCAAATCTGGACAAATTTTGGGGAGATTTGGAGCATTTTTGTTTTTTTGGTCAAATTTGGTGAAAATTTAGAAAAATAGGAAAATTGACTAAGGCTAGATGTGCAGCGCCTTGGCGCTACACTTTTTCCTTAGGAAACCAAATTAAAAGTGGTTTGAATTTTTGGAAAGTTCATTCCCTACTCTCAAAACCCATTTCCTCGGATTTTCCAGAAAGGGCGCGGATTTTGAGAAAAGTGGAAAAAAGGGGTCAAAATCAGCATTCCACCCCTCTTTTTGACAGGCGTTGCACATCTAGAGACACCTTGGAAGAATTATTTTTGAGGGCCTTCCCATCGATAATTTTAAAAAATTTAGTGTGTTTTGGAAACCAAACAGGCAGGGCTAGTTGATCGTTCTCTTATATTTCCATTTTGACTTCATGAAGGTGTCCAAAAGTGGCCTCCAAGTTGGTGTTGCGCATCTGCAAATTTCTGAGTTTTAATTATAAATTTCACTGTGTAATTTTTGGCAATTCCTAGTTTGACATTTGTAAAAGTGAAAATATGAATGTGGATGAATGTAAAAGTAAAAATTTAAATTCAAATGGTAAATATAGAGGTAAATAGGTGTCTTATCCTTCATTTATTGCTTTGAGGATATGTCTCATGATGGTTAGGAAAAGGAGGAATTTGTTGTGGAACCTCCCTAGGGTGTAGCTGACTTTGGATAGGTGCCTGAATGTGACTTTATCACTAGAAAATTCGACCTCCAAGGGAGTGTTTCAACCTCAGTAGCTATATGGGTCATTTTGTAATCATTTCCAGGGGTTGGAACTGGACATTGAACTAGTGTATTTCAGTTTTGATCAAGTAAATATAGTGAATACAGAGAAAAGTTGCAGCTAAAATTTAGGGATTCATGTGGTGAGCTTGTATGGATATGTTTCTCTTTTGTAAGTCACTACATTGAATTATTTATCTTTCCATTACATTTACATTTCTTTCACTCATTGTATTTATAGTTCTTTAAGAAAGATTCATAAGTAATACATGCCTTGTTTTGATGAGATGATGATGTTGTGTTTATTTTATTCTTAAGGAATGAATTCATATTTATATTCTTTTTCCTTATCTCTCTACTCATCCTATACCATAACCTTAGAGACTACTAGGTCATTCAAGCTTTTTTACATTTCTTCTTTATTCCACTGCAATGTTTTCTCTTGTAACCCTACCAGAGTTTTCAAATCCTAGTTCTAAAGGTCCATTTTCATCCAGCACAAAAATCCAAATCAACCAAACCCTAGTCTGCATATCTAGCTTAAAATATCCATGATCCAGTAAAAATGGCTATAAATCTCATTGAGAAAGCCCTCTCAGCCTAGTAGGGCTAGCTACTAGTTCAAAGTGGTCTGTGGTTACTTTTGCTAGTATCCTTCTTAGCCTTCAAAGATCCGGCAGAGCGCTAACACCTCGCCTCCTTGAGATTTTTTATTTCAAATTATATTGGAAAAATGGGTTCTTTGTGAAAGACCAGATGATATGGTGAGTGAACAGTAGTGTTACGACATGTTTTCTAATAAGCCTAGAGTGATTTAGGAAGTTTGGTTGCTCAATTTTGACGATATGCAGATACATTTTTAGTTAGAATTGCTTCCAAGACCTTATTAGTGATTTTCACTTGTTATTTTTCCTGAGGGTGATATGGGGAAGTAATTATATGTTTTATAAGAAAATTCCGAAGGGTGGCTACAATATTATGACCTATGAACTATAGCCCTCCGTCTTTTATTACCTCCCCCTGGTAATCAGTATCATACAAAAAGTTTGAACATGAAATTAATCAATGCCTCCTCCATAACTCTCGAAAAGGCTACTGCTTCGACCCATTTGGTTACATAATCCGTGCAAATAAATATGTAAAATTTCTGATTTGATGGCAGGTTAAAGGGACCAAGAAAGTAAAATTCCCATCTTTCGAATGATTTTGCAACTAATTGCAGTTGTAATGGCATTTCGTCAGCTTGGCCTGGATACCCCATTCATTGGCAACTATCACAAGCCTCAACATATTTTTTTGCATCTCTAAATATTGTGGGCCAATAGTAGCCCATTTGAAAATTTTATGTCCAGTTCAGCGATCTGCAAAGTGTCCTCTGCAGGGTCCGTCATGGCATGCCCTCAGAATATCAAAAAATTCATCTTCTGTAATGCATCTTCGAATTTGAAAGCCAGAACCAGTGTGGAAAAGGTAACTTCCAATCCAGGAGATGCGTGCACTGCGTTGTACGATCAACTTCCTCTTTTGTGGTGAAAAATGTGTTGGTAGCTTTCCTACTACCAATCATTTTTCCACATCAACGTACCAGGGTGTTTTTATTGTCATTGCAAACAGATGCTCATCTAGAAATTGGTCATCCACCGACTGATGGTCATCGAATTTAGGTACTTGAGATAGGAAGTCTGCCACGAAGTTTTCTTTTCCTATTCGATCCTTGATGGTGATACAAAATTCCTATAACAAAAATAACCACTGAGTTGCTAGACCATTAGTAATGGGTTTATTAGCTAAGTACCTAATAGCAGAGTGTTCAATATACAAAAAAATTTGATAACCTGTTATATAGTGTCAAAATTTATTATTAGCATGAAAAACAGATAAAAATACTTTTTCTGTTACTGTATAAGTTAACTCAGCAGGAGTGACGTTTTTGCTGATATAGTAAATAGCATAAGGTTTTTTATCCTCTTATTTCCCTAGAATAGCGCCTATCGATGTATCTGATGCATCTGAGGAGATGTGAAAAGGTAGTTCCCAGTTTGGTCCTCTTAATACTGGTGTTGTCGAGAGTAACTCTTTGAGGCTTGCAAATGCAACATCACAATTAACAGTCCACTCAAGTTCAATATTTCCTGTTAAAGTGTATAAAGGTGCAAATATTTTTGAAAAATGTTCTATAAACCTATGATAATACCCTGCATAACCAAGAAAATTTTGTACCTCTGTTTCTGTGCAGGGCCTAAACAGTTTAAGGATTACCTCAATCTTGGCTGGATCCACCTGGGTTCCCATAGCATAAATGTAATGCCCTAAAACTATGCCTTTAGTCATCATCATATGGCATTTTTTGTTACTGAAACACATTCTGGTAGTGATACAACATTCGAGGAATTTTTCTAAATTTTTCAGAGCTTGATCAAAATCATCCATATACAATTCAAGTCCCTCATTAAACATGTAAAAAAAATTCTCAAGATTTCTCTTTGGAACGTTGCAGGAGCATTGCATAATCCAAAGGGTAGAACTGTACATGAGAATGTCCCCCATGGAAAAGTAAACATGGTTTTATTTTGGTCTTTTGCGGAAATCTGAATCTGATTGTAACCACTGAAAATGTCTAGGAAAGAAAATAATTTATTTCCAGCTAGAGTATCAAGGACTTGGTCTATGAATGGAAGGGGAAAATGGTATTTTTGGGTAGCCTTATTAATCTCTCTGTAATCTATACAAATCCTCCATTTCCCATTCCTCTTAGGGATTACTACTAGTGAGAAAACCCACCGGCTATCTGAAATTGGGTATATGAAGTTTACATCCAAATAATTCTGCAATTCTTGTTTCACAATGTCACTAAGGTGTGGATTCAACCTCCTCTAGGGTTGCTAAATATGGCGGGCATCTTTCTCAATATAGATGTGATGGGTGCACAACTGCGGGTCAATACCTTTAATGTTTGAATATTCCCAGGCAAAATATTGCCTGTATTTGTGGAGAGCCTCAGTTAATTGTTGTTGTTGATTTTTTTCCAGACCAACATTTATATTAATGGTTTTTCCTATTTCTATTTCAATTGGAATGTTGTTATGGACAACAGTTGTTGGAATGTGATTGTCATTTAAATTTTCTAAGGGGTCTCCTGGTGCATCATTGTCAAGTAGATATTTTAGCTTTTGGAATATCGGGTTTCCAATAACAACTAGTTTCTTGATGAAGCTTCTACTTACATCATCTTCTAATTGATTTTTAAGTCCAAAGACTTCATCTAGGGAAAGCGGTGAACACAAATTTTCTTCTTGATACCTAGGAGGGCGCAATTGAAAGTTTATACTAGGTGGACTTGGCTTAGCTGGAGGATATATAATAATATTTTTAAAGACGTTTCCTCTTGCAATCGAGATATTTCCATCTCGACATCTTATATATCCATCTGCTGCTGCTAACCATGGTATTCCTAGTATCAATGGATGTCCATCTAGTCTACTGCTTGGATTAATGATCAGGAAGTATACATGATATTCACAAGAGTCTACAGAGACCATGATGTATTCCAGGGTTCCTTTAGGTTTGACCACTTACCTATCCGCTAATTCTAGTAGGGTTGATGTTGGTTTTAAATTTGTGATACCCAATAAATTACAAGTCTCATAAGTTAGTAGATTAATGGTTGCTCCTAAATCTACCAATGTGTTTGGAAAAGTGCATCTAGGTATTTGGATGGTTACGACCAGACTTCCTGGATCGTCATATTTAAAAGGAATCTGTTTTCCTAGAATGAGGTTAGATAGTGTTCCCACAACGTGAACTATGGGTGAATCTTTCGGTTTTCTTCCAAGTTTTTCCCCGCATAACTCTTTGATTTTTTTTAGCATATATTAGGATATCTCGTATAGCCTGTAGGAGTGGAATATTTATACACCATTTTTTCAACTCCCCTACAATATCAAACCTAGGGTAAGTTTTTGGTTTAGTTATCATGAGTCTTTCAGGAAATGGATGGGAGGTGGCTATGATTTTCTCAGGATTTTGTTGATCGATTGTCTTTTCTATTGGTTCTGTTTATGTGATTACTGCAGTCAAAGAATTTGTTGTAGTATGTGCTTCTTTACTATTTTCTTGATCATTTGTATTTTCTTCTGTAGAAAAAATGCATCCAAACCTCAGCCAGAGCTCATTACATCCCAAAGGATTAAGTTCATAGACCGTATTTCCATTTATTTTCACATACTGGATAGGTCTATTGTTAGGGTTAGGGTTCGGCTTAGCGAACAGTTGAGGACGCATCAAAGGTTGAGGATTAGGAGGTAACTGAAATGGAGCTAGCAATTTGAATTGAGATTGAGGGACCGACTGTAGGGTTGGATTTACAAGTCCCGCCAGACGTTGCCAGTTTGGAGGCCACATCAAGTTTTGTGTAGGTGTGTTTGACCATTGTGAGGGGTAGGAGTTAGTGACTGGATTTTTCCATAATGGGGTAAGATATTGGGGATTTGGCTATGGTGATCTAGCAAATGATTGGTTCATCCATGGAGAAGTTAGATATGACTCGGATTTCCAGGTGGAGTTAAAGGGTGATTGTGCCTACCATTCATTTCTAGGATTCTGTTGTTGCATGTATTATCCAAAATAAAATGAGGAGGGGTCTTGCATCATATCTGGAGGCCATGATTGCCATCTTCGATGTTGAGCCATTAGATATACATGTTATTTTTCATCCTTATCTTCCTTTCACACATATTTTAATCCTGGAAGCAATGGTCATCGATCTGTCAAATTCTCTTTAGTGCAAATAACGCAGGTTCGAAACATGTCCATCGGGCATTCCCTCTCCATGTGTTTCTTTCGACATCATGAACAGAATATGGCTAATGCTTGTTTTGCCTCAACTTTATTTTTTTTAGCCTGTGAAACATCTAATTGTGGATTCAATGTGCCCAAAATATCATTTTTAAAATATTCTAAAATATTACCAATTTTTGTGCGCGTTACACCTCCTCCAGTGGTTTTACTTATTCTGGTGAGGGGATCTCATACTCCATATCTGGCTTGCGTAATGCCACGTGAACACCTAATACACAACTTAAAAATGTTGGCATATCCTTCATGATAAATATAACCTTGACCCATTAAATTTAACATTTCTATCCACTAATTTTTCATCCCTTTTATCAAAGAGACTTTCAATACTTCTTTTGGTAAGGTAGCATGTGGGGATATTTGTAAGTTGTACTGAAATATCTCAATGTACTCCTGTAAAGTTTCATTGTATTTTGCAGTCCTTTTAAATATTTCATATTTTAAATCCTTGGATGGACAATAATCTTGATATTTTGTAAGAAAGTCATTTTTCATTGCATCCCAGGAATCGATAGTGCCCCCTCCTAAGCCCATAAACCATCGTAATGTAGCCCCTTTCAAAGTAGAAAGGAACAACATTAATCTTTGTGGATCTGTGGTGTAATCATACACTCTACACAAGACATCAAATTCAAACAAGAAGGAATCTAGTTCCTCTGAAGTCATCCCATGGAAATTTGGAATATTCTGTAAAGGGATGGCCTTCATCGGGGCATTAGCCACCAGATCGACAATAGGATATTCTAATTTCGAGGTCTAGTTTCGTTGTGCGTGTGTTGCCATCTGATCGAAGATCTACTAATAATTTTCAGGAATTTATTGGTCAGGAGGTATTATTCGAGCAAGGGAGTTATGGATATTACTCAACTTCCTAGGTTGTTTCGCTACACCGTATAAGTATAACATTTTTGGTGTCTTTCCTTATATCAAGATCATATGAGATCTATATCCCGAGGATCGTGTAAATGATACCCTAGTTTCTCCTTCTCCTTATTTTAAATTACAATATTTTCCCTCTTGTTAGGGACTAGAATTTCTAACAAATGTGCTTTGAAATCTTTGCTCATATCCTTCTGTTTTTTTGTGAATCTCAGCGTGAGTTGTAATTGGTGATTCCGTCACTTGAGGGATTGTTGTAGAGCCCTTCCCAGATGCTGTCGGGGGTCTTGCTAATGCTTGAGACTCAAATTTTTGGATAATTTCATCAATAAAGGTCTTTCTTCCAAGGCTCACCAGTCCCTGGGTTTTTGTGGTTTTTGGTGTTGGTTTTCGTTCTATTACTAACTGATTCTTTTTCTTAGTCATACACACTTACGCTAACTCTTTACTACACATTAATAATTGAAATTAGGAAAGGAATTCAATACACACTTACATTAATTAGAAAAAGAAATTAAATACACACTTGTGTCACTACTTTAAATCAGAAAGGAAAAATTGAATACATGTTCCACTGAAAATCAAGAAGGAGAAATAACTAGATACATGCTTATATAGCCTAATCGCATCAACTGAAAGTGGGCGCTAGGTGTAAGATTTTTACTTAACGCGTGCATAGGTTCTTACCTTCCATCTTCAATAACTAGCCTTTCAGAGACACAACTTTTAATTTGACGGCCTCCCCAGCAATGACGCCAAAATTTTGGGCACTAAGATGACTCTTGAAAATCGGTCTCAATTGTTTATCATTTATTTGACCAACTTGGGATTCATCTTCTATTTCAAGGATATCGGAAGATTATATGAAATCATAAAGTCTTAGGTTATGGATTTTTTCATTTAAATAGATGAATAAGAGGGTAGGGAGACCCATAAATATCCTTATTAGGAATAAAAACACTTCTAATGTGAATGTGGATCATCTTATCACTTGAATAAATCACCCTTAGGTGTGAATAGAGGTTGAACCATGTGGATGGGTTCAAGTTTGACCAAATCAAAAACGCTGGTATGGAGGTAGTGGATATTTATTGAGGGAAAACAAAATTTTATTGGGAGGGAGTAACCATGAGAGTAGCATCTTTAATGAGTGGGACCAAGGGTGAGGAGGTTCATAAAGCATAGAAGGGAATGGAAGCCATAGAGGGCATTCTGATTATTTTTTATGTTTTGTTATTTTATGACTTTTTTCACGCTTCAGTTGTTTAGCAGAGTTTGTTTTGTTGTTTAGAACAAGGGTGTTTTCGAGCGGAAATTCCTGTAATGTTCCCAATTTTTAGCCTCAAGCTAAAATGGAACATTATAGTTGCATATTTCATTTTTTCTTAATAAAATGGGTAAGGAGACACCTTAGCCCTCTTTAAATGAATAAATAACACTTCTTGTGTGAAAGGAGGAGAAATAAGCAGCTGGATTAAAGCACCTAAGGGTGTGAATGGAACCTAGATCACTTGATTTAGTCATATTTGACTAAAGTAAACAATGTTGCCTATAGAGGAGAAGCTTGCTAGAGAAGCTATGCAGTTTTGGAGGGAGGACATTCACATGAGGGTGGAAACCCTAATTGGTGGGAACATGGTGGAGAAAAGGTTCCTTTATTTATAAATAGGATATGGCAACCCATTTGCATCATGTTCAGAGTTTAGAATTGGGTCTGCAAAGGCTTGCATCCTCAGGCTGTTTAGTGGAGTGGTGGTGCCCTCGGGCACTAGGGTGTTCCCGGTCGGGAATCCCTACCTCTTCCTCAAGGAAGGATGAGGATTGAGCTGATTTTCCTCAATTTGGAATTGGCCACAACTACATTCATCACCTATAGCGTTAGCTCTACAGAAGAGAGGACGTTATGTTTCTGGGTGCAGCAAGAGAGGAACTCATGGACTCTCTCTTGATTGGTTTTCCTCAATGGAGGAGTGATCTATTCATTGGAGGAGCTGCAAGGAGGATTCCCAGGCTTTATTTCAGATCTTCGGCACTTGGCAAACATTCCATCATCTCCCACTGCACATTCCATGGAGGAAACTATGCTATTTTATGGAGGCAGTGAGAGATGGGTTCATAGAGCTCATCAGGAGTGTGTTTTTGAGACAATAGGATCAGCCCTTTGTGCTTAGAGACATTATTATAGGAGGGCATTTACATTTCAGATCTTCCATGGCCTCATTCATATTTCAGTTCAGTTGCAGTGACAATTTACTTGTCACATTTTGTATGTTCCGACATTTCTAGCAATCTCTCCTAAATTGGCTAGAAATCCCATAGTTCAGCCCATTTCCTTGTTATTGGGCATTATTTGTATTCCTTCAGCCATATGTAAATTTTATTCATATTCAGCAGTTCATACCTTCATATACACAACACAGTCACTGCGCTCCGGCATTTTTTGGAGCTGCAGCAACTCATGTACTTTGTTTCTTAATCATTGGAGGTGGATTCTCATTGAATGATGGGGTTTATTCCTCATTATATTTCTATATTTTTACTACTGATATCATAATATAATGATGGCTATGGAATTTTCCCTCTTATGGTGCATTTTAGAATTGCAGAGTTAATATTAATGTTCATATGTTGTTGTAAGCTCTCTCATTGAGCATTGTTTTAGAGACCTAGATTGGGGAGATCTGAATAACCCATATAGATTTATTTATTTGAGCTCATTTTCTGCAAGGGAGTTGTATTAGATGTTTTCTATGGCATCCCAGTGGTGGTTTTCCTTATTTTTTCCGAGAATTCCTTATACAGCATCCTCAAGGACCCTATAGCAGAAATTCCTGAGGTGGAATATTGCATATCCATAGATAGAGCCTGTGAAGGGCTAGTTAGCCTTATGATATCTCCCTTCTTTGGAAGGAGACATATCCTATAAATGCCCCAACATTGACTCTATGAAATGGACTTGTGATACCTAACTGAAGAAGGAATTGGAATATCTTAAGATATTCCCGATGGAGTAGAGAGTTCCAGATTTGGAACATTACAGTGGTATCAGAGCATCAATCTTGGCTCAGCCTATGCACAATATTTAATGCCATCAGCAAGAGGAGATTCTCTCCAAGGAGAGGATATTTACAGAGGAAACAAGGGAAAATGAATTACGGAAGAGGAGGTCTCCCTTCTTCTTTTCCAGACCATTGAAGAAATCATTGAAAATCTCGATGAAAGGGAAAACTGAGAATATTTTCTGAGAGGGTTTGTTAATGGGAAAAATCCTAGCTATTTTCATGAAGGGTGTGGGCATTCAGCCACATATGCAGATCCATAGCGCAGTCCTTTGTTCACTTTCATTGCAAGGAAGTAGAGGAAGAAAATGAGGCCATGGGAGGAGCAGTGCTGCAACTCAAGGTATGGCTCATGATTGTTGGTTTGAAGGTCCCATTTTTCATTATCATGCAAATGAAAAAACATATGATGCATTCACTAAGGTTTTTATGGAAAAACTTGGTCACTTTGCATACATTGGAATGAACCAACAACGTTGTCACATTAGGAGGAGATCCATCACCACATGGAGGTGAAAGGGGAGCCATTGCTTCCACTAGAGGAGCCCTTGTGTCTTTGCAAGGAGTTCCAAATATTTTTACATGTGGGTACCAAGGCACAATTCCGGAGCCATATGTAGCATCTGCTGGGGATTGTGAGATGGAGAAAGAAGAGAAAAAAGATTAGCATGAAGGGATGATGAGCATTCTCCCTTATCTATCTCAGAATTTTTTTGCACTAAGGAAAGAGAATGAAATGCACAGAGGAGAGAGGGACAAATCATTCCACTCATACATGCAGTCTATTTCAAATCTTGATGTCTCAGTTTTTGGAGGCATTCCACGTGGGAGGCCACATGATCTAGAGATGATGAGAGGTATCATGCTATTTGGTTCACAACTCTTGGATTCTGAAGAGGTGGAGACATTAGAGGAGTCCATCACAATGCAGAGAGTTTGGGGATAAGCACAAGGAGGAGGGATACACTCTCTCATTTTCAGTACCACCCATTCTCATTAGCTATATTGTGCTGATAGAGTTGCTACATGGATGGAGGATAGCATATTCATGATGCATGATGGCTACTCCATATATTTGGTGAGAGAGAGGATACTTCCTTTGGGGAAGGACTCTTTCATTCATTGGAGTAGATGGAGGCCACTCATGCTTTCATTGGCCGGGATCAGGAGATTCTTTGGAGGTGATAGTCTCTCATGGGAGGCTCATTTTCAGAGAGCATAATTTCTATTTGAGCATGAGTAGCTACATGATGGGCATGGAAGAAACTTGGAGGATGAATTTGGCATGGGGGATGTCAAGGTAGTAGGCAGTAGCATGAGGGAGCACCATATTGCAAAACATTAGCGCTGTCTAATGTGGAGGATTGATCCAAGGTGGAAGACTCAACTTTTGGTTGAGTATTCCCAGGATCTAGTTGTTGCATGAGCTTGGATGGCCTAATGGGGATGGTAGATACTTAGTGGATGATATGATCATCTATCATCATGGTAGAATCTTCTTGACTAGGGCTTCTAGTCTCAAGGAGAAACTATTGCATGTAGCATATGAGGACTTCCTAGCTATGCATTTGGATGCATACTTTGCTTTGCTAGAGGAGTTCACTTGGGAGGGAATTTAGTATGATCTACATCAGAATATGGATTTATGCATAGCCTGGATGATTTTGGAGAGGTTGGCACAACCATTCCCTTACTCATTGGAGGAGAGGGAGAGCATTCAGATGAGCCATTTCAACTCAAGGTCTCAAGTACATGGTAGAGAAGGTATAATTTCCCATTATATTTTGTACCTCTTTACTTCATATGAGCAGCATATTGTCTCAAAAATAATCATCCCTTCTTGCACTTGGTATAATGTACTTTCAGCTACTTGTAGCCTTGATTTTGGCTATTCTTATGATGGTTTGTGGGGGAAGCCACATGCTTCTTGGTGTGCACCATTGGCACCAATTTGTAATTTTATGATTCCATCTTATGAGGATTTTGTGGCAGCAAACAAGTGGCTAGTAAAGAACTTGTTATTTTTTATTATGAGGCAGGCCAAGAGGCACTGCGCAGGTTCCATGAGTGGAACTATGAACCACTCTTCGGTTGTCCTATGACAACTTGTTTTTATTGCATATTGCTCCATTGTATTTATGATATTTGTACACTTATGAGGAGCATTGTTTGGAGAGTATTGCATGTACAACCCATTGGGAGCATGATTCTCCCCACTATACATGTTTTATGTTGCAGGAGACACCATGGGCAAACCATGATTTCCACATTGCTACTTGTACCTTCTTGTGGGAGGGACCACTTGGAGAATTTGCAGAGGCATTTCATGGCTGATTTTCTTCATGGGGTAGCTTGGGCCATTCTTGGAGGCCATACCATTTCAGCCCAAGGATAGAGGTAGCCCCATGGACACTTCAAATGGAGAGAGGACCAACTTGAGAAGCACAAGCACAACTCTCCATTCAGCCCCAACACATTGCAAAAACCAGGGGTTGTGATTTTTATTTGGATGATTGCATGGATGAGAGGATCATCATTGGGGAAAAAAATTTCCCATGCATATCATCACTCCTACCTTAAGGAGGCCATAGCATAGCAAGAAGTATTCCATTACACCTTCTATCTTTCCATGAGGAGCATCATCTTCAGTTGCATACTTGGGAGAGAGCATTGGAGGATAGGTTTACTGCAGCATCTTTTGAGCAGTGGTAGAGCTTGTTGATGAGGAGGCCACAAGAGAAGAAGGAGGAGGAATTTTGTTCTCTCTATGCAGTTTCTTGAGGGAAAGAAACATGTGGGAGGGGAGGACTATAATGTTCCCAATTTTTAGCCTCAAGCTAAAATGGAACATTATAGTTGCCTATTTCATTTTTGCTTAATAAAATGGGTAAGGAGACACCTTAGCCCTCTTTAAATGAAGAAATAACACTCCTTGTGTGAAAGGAGGACAAATAAGCAGTTGGATTAAAGCACCTAAGGGTGTGAATGGAACTCGGATCACTTGATTTAGTCATCTTTGACTAAATTCAACAGCGCTACCTATAGAGGAGAAGCTTTCTAGAGAAAGTGCACAGTTTTGGAGGGAGGACATTCACATGAGGGTGGAAACCCTAATTGGTGGGACCATGGTGGAGAAAAGGTTCCTTTATTTATAAGGAGGATATGGCAGCCCATTTGCATCATGTTTGGATTTTAGACTTGGGTCTGCAAAGGCTTGCACCCCCGGGCTGTTTAACAGGGTGGTGGTGCCCTCAGGCACTAGGGTGTTCCCGGTCAGGAATCCCTACCTCTTCCTCAAGGAAGGATGAGGATTGAGCTGATTTTACTCAATCCAGAATTGGCCAAAGCTACATTTTTCACCTACAGCATTAGCTCTGCAGCAGGGAGAACGTTTTTTTGCTGGGTGCAGTAAGAGAGGAACTCATGGAGTCTCTCTTGATTGGTTTTCTTCATTGGAGGAGTGATATATTCATTGGAGGAGCTACAAAGAGGATTCTCGGGCTTCATATTAGATCTTTGGCACTTGGAAAACATTCCGTCATCTCCCACTGCACAGTCCATGGAGGAAAATGCGTTATTTTATGGAGGCAGTGAGAGAGGGGTTCATAGAGCTCATCAGGAGTGTGTTTTTGAGACAAAGGGATTAACCCTTTGTGCTTAGAGAAATCCCATAGTTCATCACATTTCCTTGTTATTGGGCATTATTTTGTATTCTTTCAGCCATATGTACATTGTATTCATATTCATAAATTCATACCTTCATATACATAGCGCAGTCACTGCTCTCCGGCATTTTGTGGAGTTGCAACAACTCATGTACTTTGTTGCTTAATCATTGGAGGTGGAATCTCATTGAATGATGGGGTTTATTCCTCATTATATTTATATATTTTACTGCTGATATCATAATATAATGATGGCTGTAGCATTTTCCCTCTTATGGTGCATTTCAGAATTGCAGAGTTAATATTAATGTTCATATGTTGTTGTAAGCTCTCTCATTGAGCATTGTTTTAGAGACCTAGATTGGGGAAATCTGACCCATCTAGAGTTATTTATTTGAGTTCATTTTCTGTAAGGGAGTTTTATTAGATGTGTTCTAGGGCATCGCAATGGTGGTTTGCCTTATTTTTGCAGATACTTCCTTATACAGCGTCCTCAAGGACCCTGTAGCAGAAATTCCCAGGGTGGAATATTGCATATCCATAGACAGAGTTTGTGAAGGGCCAACTAGCCTCAGGATCTCTCCCTTCTTTGGAAGGATACATATCCTATAAATTCCCCAAAAATCGATCTCTGAAATGGACTTGTGATACCTCACTGAAGAAGGAATTGGAATATCTTAAGATATTCCTGATGGAGCAGAGAGTTCCAGATTTGGAACATTTCAATGCCACCCTCATCCTCAGGGTACTTTGAGTGCCTACTCAGGAGAGGTTCATTGAGATGTATTTCCACTATCTGGCATCAGGCCAACTTCATGCATTATTCACAACACAATATCCTTCAGAAACTACGTTATTTTACAGGATAGTTGCAGTGGAGGGTCATGTACCCAAGTTCTTGACCTTGTTTCTAGTGAGGGGAGCAGCCCTTCATCCAAGAGGTTAGTGAGGAGGAATATCAACCATTTATATATTAGATCAGCCACCCCCCCCAGCATTAATATAATTGTAGAGTGTTATTCAGACCTAGGGCTACATTTTAGCATTTTTTCATTTTGTCTATTTCTGGAAACCCTTTCTAGGTTGTCTTGGAATTGTGCTAGAAGGCCTAGATCTCTGATCCAGACATTTTCTAAGCACTATATCAGCAGATCCGTGTACTTTACTTTACAGTAGTATTTATCCCCAGAAAAAATGCATTGTCTTAGCCTCTGACATTCTTATATAGCAATTTTTCTTCATGTTTCATGTACTGGGTTCTTAGAGGCTTGTTTTGCCTAGCTTGAGCATATTTTTCCTCAATATTTTGTACGCATTTTCTGCTATGATGTCTAATATAATGGCGTCATGATCTACTCTCATTTGATGTGTTGATATTTCACTGCAATTTCCAGTTATATTTTTTATATTCCTGTTTTTCCTAGTTTGGAATATTACAATGGTATTAGAGCATAATATTGGCTCATCCTGTGTTCTACAATAGCTTTTTCATCAGAAGAAGGAGGGCCTCTCAAAGAAATGGAGAAGTGGTATCTTAATAGAAACCGGAGATATGATTATACAAACTACAAAGGAGACAAAGAAAAAACTCCAATATCAGGAGAGATGGATGAAAAGGAGTTTCCAAAGCTTCTTCTCCAAACAATGTGGGATATTTCCCAAAAAATCAAGGATATGAGGATGGAGAAACACAAAGAATCCCTTAAAGGGTTTCTACATGGAGAAAGTTTCGGACTTTCACATAATTGGTATGAAAATCCGGTGAGGTAGGAAGTTTCCCAACACTCCATTATGCCTACATTCCTAGCAGTGGGAAATAGAGGTGGAGGACCCCAAGAACAAGAGAATCTTGAAGACTATTTTATGGAGTATGTGTATCAATCTCAGATATTCAATGATAATCCAAAATTTCAGGATTTTTTTCAGATCAAGGACAACAGGATACCCCGAAACAACAATAGAAGTGGAGGTTACATGCAGAACAATGATCTGCAGCGTACTATGGGTAGATTTTTTCTGCCTTCTTTTGATGGTTATCCAAGTGCACAACCAAGTCTTGGGTGGAGAAACTAGAAATCTATTTTCAATTGAACCAAGTACCAGAGATTGAAGCCATTAAGATAATAGAGTTGCACCTTGAAGGTGAGGCACGTGATTGGTGGTTTCATGGTCTTTCTACATTGGGGCATGCCAATGTGACTGCATATTCAGATTTCACTCGAAGGTTGGTAGGGAGGTTTGATCGAAGAGACCCAGAGGTACCTTTTATTGAGCTAGCCAAGATCAAGAAGTCAGGTAATCCAGAGACCTATATCTATAAATTTCTAAGACTTTCTATCATGGTTCTATATTTATCTGTAGCTAGGAGGGTTTATATGTTCATTTATGGGCTAGAAGAGCCTCTACATGGATCAGTTAAATCCACTAAACAAACTACACTCCAAGATGCTATTGAGAGGGCTAGAGATTTGGAGGACGCTTTTCCAAGAGCAAGAGCTCCATTTTAGAAAAGGCCACCCTTTCAGTCGAAGGGGAAAGATGTGAAGGTTCTTCCTCCAAAGGAGAACCATAACAAAGGGCCTCTTAGTGATGATTTTTGAAGAGACTTGAGGAGGAGGGTTTGCTTCAGATGTCAAGAACCATGGGCACTAGGGAATCAGTGTGTTGTATGGAACACACATTATATAGAGGTATTATCTGATAGTGAGGAGGAGGAAGAAGAGGAGCCAGAAGGAGAAAACAATGATGTGATAGTAGGGGAGGATCCACCACAACTAGGGGGTGGGAATGGGGCATTTTTTCCCATTAGAGGGGCTCTTGCATCTTTGCGGGGGATACCCAAGTATCTGAATATGAGAGTTCGAGGTACCGTTCAGGAGCAGCAGGTATCAGTGTTGATTGACAGTGGGGCTACCCAAAATTTTATTGTTGCTCAGTTAGTACAGAGGAGAGAAATACCCACCGATGATTTTGAGGGATTCTCAGTGTTGGTTTTGAGAGCCCAAACCATGTAGTGTATGAAGTATGTCCCAGCATTGTCGGTAACCTTGGGGACATACATTTTGACTGATCACTTCTTTATGGTCAATATTCCTAACACCAATGTGATATTGGGTGTGCAGTGGTTGTCTAGATTGGGTAAGGTCACCACAGAATGGGAGACTTTGCAAATGGAATGGGTAGATAATAAGAGTGGGAAGCATAAAATGATCAGGGGAATGCACAATTATCCACCTCAGGTAGCCTCTGCACACAAGATGGAGCCTGATTTTCATAGTAGGATCAAGGACACATCACTCCACTCAGATATTCAGCTGACTCTGATCCATTAGGTTATATTATTTGGAGGAATTCCACCAGGAAGACCCCCGGACTGGGAGTTGATTAAAGAACTCTCACAACAAGTTACACCATTCATAGATCTGGCTAAGAAGAGAGCCTTGGGTGAGTCTAGCATAGTGCATAGGGTATTTGGTAGGCTCAAGGAGGAGATGTGTATTTTCCAAGTATCGATATTACCAACTCTCACCAAGCCTCTTACATTGAGAGGAGATGTTTGAGGAGTCGATGATGACACAATCATGTTTCCAAGGGGCTACTCCATAGCCTTTGAGAATCAAAATATACTTCCACATGGGATGGATTCTTCCATATATGGCAAGGGGTTGTTGGCAATCATGCATGATTTTTCCAAACTCAAGAACTTTTGGATGGGAAATAGCTTCTAGGTAAAGACTAAACCCCATAAAATTCAATCCTTACTTGAGCAAAAGTTGCTACAAGGGAGGTAGAAAAATTGGGATAACAGTATTCCAGCATGTTGCTTTAGCATTGAAGATGTAGAAGAGGGGAGTAGTGAGGTGACAAGTGCCTTATCACAAAGGCTATAAGCATTTTCATGGTTGAGGATGGATCAAGATTGGGAATCCCAACTATTGGTGGAGTATTCAAAGAACCACTTCACATGTGAAGTGCTTGATGGGTAGGTGATAGATGAGAGGTATAGAGTGATGGATGGATTCATCTATCACCAAGATCAAATATTCTTGACTAGAGATTCTAAGTTCAAGAATAATATTATATATGCAACACATGATTCACACCTTTACAGTCACCAAGATTTCATTGGGACCTATCAGGCCATTGCAGAGAGATTATCATGGGAGGGTCTCAAGGAGGATGTGCTCTAGCATATCAGGAGGTGTTTGGTTTTCTTGAAGAATGAGGAGGAAAACAACCACCCTACAAGGTTGTTACAACCACTTACCTTTCTGGTAGAGAGATGGGAGAGCTCATCTATGGACCTCTTCACCATATTTCCAATAGTACATGGTAAGGCTTGTTTCTTTGTATTTATTGATCAACTAACAAAGTATTTGCATTCCTTTACCATTTATTTAGAGTGCATCACTCCACAAGAGGGAAAGCCTCTCCTTAGACTTCATGATATTTTTGGAGCCACAATCAGTGAGGGGTATGGCCACTTCCTAGGAGGATTTGGGAAGATGGTATCTTATTTGGGGTGTACTCAGTTGATACCAAACATCAGTTACTAACCCCAGGTAGATGAGCATATAGGGGCAGCAAACAAGTGGCTGGTAAGCTACTTTCCACATTGTGTTCTGGGGCAGCAAGGAGCAAAATTGTGCTAGTTCCACTTCAGGGACTATTATCACCCTCTGGTATTTCATATGGGAGTTAGTGCATCTCTAATTTTGATTTCATATGTTGATTATTTTTTAATCACTATTGTTGGAATGGTTGGAGGAATATCACATGGATTAGAGCTACTCATAGGGAGTAATACCTCCAACATTTTTCATGTCCCATGTTTCAATGAGCACATTAGACATCATATAGTTTCCACCATGTATCTCCTACTAATTTAAGATGTGAGACATTATTTTATCATCAAAGGCTAACTTGGAAATTTTGAGGAGTAGCTAAGAGGAAGATTGATTGGAGAAAATCTGGTTCAGTGGTGGAGATTATTGGATGTGGATGCCATTAGGGAAGGAGGAGAGAATTTGCAACATTCATCCTTACAGTTGCTTCAGGACAAGAAAAATTTGGGAGGGGAGGACTATAATATTCCTAATTAGCTTTCAGCTAGTTGGAATATTAAATTTTTCTTTTTTCATTTAGATAGATTAATAAGAGGGTAGGAAGACCCATAAATATCCTTAGTAGGAATAAAACCACTTCTAATGTGAACGTGTACCATCTTATCAGTTGAATCATGTGGATGGGGTCAAGTTTTATCAAATCAACAACAGTGGTATGGAGGTAGCGAAGAGTTATTGAGGGACAGTGCAGTGTTAGTGGGAGGGAGTCTCCATGAGAGTAGCATATTTAATGAGTGGGACCAAGGGTGAGGAGGCTCACAAAGAATATAAGGAAGGGGATGGAAACCATAGAGAGAATTATCATTATTGTTTATGCCTTGGTATTTTATGACTTTTTTCACGCTTCAGTTATTTAGCAGAGTCTGTTGCGTTGTTTAGCAGAAGGGTGTTTTCGAGTGGAAATCCCACCCTCATCCTCGGGGAACTTCGAGTGCCTACTAAGGAGAGTTTCACTGATATTTGTTTCCACTATCTGGCATCATGCCAGCTTCATCCATTATTTATAGCGTAGTCTCCTTCAGAAACTAGATTATTTTGTAGGGAAGTTGTTAGTATGAATTCTTCGTCGAAGTGTACGAAAAAAAACCACTTTAGCTACGCATAACTAATAGCCCTAACAACAATAATGGCTGCAAAACATCTTCAGATCTGCAATTAGTAGTTAAAGTGCTGCAACAAACAGATCTATAAATGGAAAGATATTAAGCAGTAAAGTAAAGAGTTTGCTCCATGCATCCAACGGACAAGACAAGAACACGATTTTTGAATGAATTTTTATATTACAGGGCACCTGGGAGGAAACAAGAAGGTGTATCCAGATCTCCTCAATGGGATGGGTTCTTTGTAGTCCTCGGCACTTCAGATCTAAGCTTTCTCTCTCTTGTAGATGTAGAAAACCCAATGTAGAAGGTAGAGCTCAATGGGAGCAACAATGGCAGAAAATGAGACCGAGTGTATAGATCCAGAGTGATCTAGTATGCAACAAAAGGTGAAGAATGAAGGGGAAAACCCTCCTATTTATAACAAAATATTGGGTCTTTCTAGATCTTGGTGCATGATTAAAATAATGTTAACCAAATCTAGATCCACCTCTATGGAATATTTTATTATTATTTGTTGGAGGGAAAGGGTGTTTGACTTGGGTCAAATTCCTTGATTAGTGAAAAATAAATAAATAAATGATTTATTTATCTTTTTAAGGAAGTGGTTGGGATATAATCAAATAAATAATGATTTATTTGATTAATGGTGGTTGATTTGGTCATATTTAACAAGGAATATTATTAAATAATTATTCCTAGAAAGTAATAAGATAACTATGGGTTTATCTCATTAATTTCTTTGTTTTTGGGTTAAACATGACTGGGAATAATAATTAAATTATGGTTTAATTAATTATTCCTTTTGGGGTTTCCTAATTAATCATAGTGAAAGCAGTTTTACTTGGGGTAAAACTGGTCTTACATGGTGTACTTGGGTCCATCTAATGATGAAAAGTTAGATGACCAAAAAATGGTGTAACAGAAGTTACAGTGGAGGGTCAAGTACACAAGTTCTTGACCTTGTTTTCTAGTGAGGGGAGCAACCCTTCATCCAGGAAGTTAGTGAGGAAGGGTATCATCCATTTCTATATCAGATCAGCCACCTCCCCCTCCCAATATTTAACCAGTTGTGGAGTGTTATTCATCCATAGGGCTGAATTTTGGCATTTTTTCATTTTGTGTATTTCCGGAAACCCTTTGTGGGTTGTCTTGGAATTGTGCTAGAAGGCATGGATATCTGATCCTGAAATTTTCTACGCACAATATCAACAGATCCATGTAATTTAATTCACAAGAGTAGTTATCCCTAGCAAAAAATGTGTTGTCTTAGCCTCTATAATTCTTATATAGCAGTTGTTCTTCTCGTTTCATGTACTGGGTTCTTAGAGGCTTGTTTTTTCTAGCTTGAGTGTCTTTTTCCTCAAGATTTTTGTACACATTTTCTGCTATAATGTCTAATATAATGGCTTCATGATCTTCTCTATGGCACAATCGAATGATTAAATATAAATCACTTAAAATTGGTGATTGGGTGTTGCTATACGATTCTAGGTTCCACGATTTTCCAAGGAAATTATAGTCACTGTGGCTCAAGCCGTATGAAATTAGAGAAGTCCATAACAATGGTACCGTAACTTTAAACACCATCGACAAATCTGGTACCTATTTTTTGGTAAATGGACATTAGTTACGCCTTTAACACCAACCACTCACAAAGGATTAATTTTACCACGAGGTAAGAAATGATCATGTTTTTTAGATCGTAGCTGACTGGGGTAGCAACCCAGCAACTTCATCCTCATAAATATTATTTTATTTATCAAACTCTTTATATAATGTACATATGTTTTCTTTAAGAGTTAATTAAATTTCTTGATTTTTTTTTTTTTTTCTTTCTTCTTTTCTTCTCTCTTGATAATAAAAAGAAAGGGGTAAATTTCCCTTGGGCATGATTTTTGTTCCCTTGGGCACGATTGTTGTTCCCTTGGGCATGACCGTTGTCCCCTTTCTCTTTCACAATTTCTCTTCCCTTTTACACAATTGTTGTTCCCTTTGACACAATTTTTGTTCCCTTCGACCCAATTGTTGTTCCCTTCAGCGCAATTGATGTTCCCTTCAGCACGATTGTTGTTCCCTTAGGAAAAAATGTTGTTCCCTTCAGCACAATTGTTGCTCCCTTTGGAAAGATTGCTAGTTCCTTTGCGCTAAGGAATTTTTCACGAAAATAATGCCAATTTTATTGAAAAGGAACTTAAAAAGTATTGATATTTATTCTATCATGATGTTAAAAACAATGCCTTATCTATCACCTGCTGAGGAACATTATTTTATCCTTTGGCACAAACTATTTCAAATATTTTCTTATATTCGGATTTTTCTCAAAGAATTAAATTTTTTCATGATCTATCACCACCATAGTGGTTTTGTTTCTTTTTTACATCTTTAAATGGTGATTTTATTCCAAAAATAAAAAATTTATAGAACTTATTTTATTTTGAATCCTTCTTTTCCTTATGCCATCCTTAAAATCTTAAGGAGTTGATGAGCCACATGAATAAAAAAATCAATATTTCAAAGAAAAATGATACTCAAAGCTAGATTTCTTCATAAGGATAGGGGGTCTCATCACGAGCCGACCTACTACGCTCATAAGATAATAACATAAGTGGCATTCCCATGATGGCTACCAAACCATGGTTATGGCCTTTTTGACAATAGTGAGAAAAAGGACAAGAGGTCTCATCAGGAGCCGTCTTGTTCACATTGTTATGATCTGGTGAGTAGCATTGTTACTATCTGGTCACCATGCTAGAATGATGACCTTTTGAGAAAATAAATTTAAAAAAATAAATATGATATATCATATATAGGATATTGGTTCATCCACAGGTTTAAAATACAACCCTGTCAAGGCTATGGATGCCTACTGGCAGCAATGGCTCTGTCTGTGGTATTGGAATCAATCTTGAATTGCCTTATCATAATTATGATGTTACACCTTTTTATTTTATAAATAAATCACCATCATCAATATATACACCTATTTTGAAAAATTTCTAGAGGTGGTATATATACTATAACATCTACACATCTCTAAAAGTTCGTACCTTCGAAATATGTAGATTATATATAAAACGAATATCGCCAGATATCTATTTTCTGTTTCTCAACGATTATTTATCTTAAAAGGCAATAACTTTTTCACACATGATTTAACAGTATTATTATCATAAGTTAGGAATCCATGTCTATGTGCCAATTAACTATCCCCTACGCATGTGTGCACTTGATTTCATCATTTCCTTGTGCATTATTGACTACCTCCGTGTGATCATTTTAATTTCCATCATGCTACCAGTCATGGTCGACCCATTTTATTGGAGGAGGTAAGAAAAAACACGGGTGTGAATGGAATAAGCACAATTAAAAAAATAGCAATTTCCATCGCATGAAAACATATTAAATAATGTTATTTTTTTCATCTCTCATTCTATTTTTTGGTTTGAAACAACTCTGTGTATAGCTTATTGCAACAATTATTTCAAAACTAGCAGAAATGGGAGGTAAATATATTTTTAACGAGTGTGATACAGTACAGGTAATTGAACAAGCTCAAAAAATCCTAGGAAGGGTGGGCTGGCTCAGGTATTTCACTTGGTTGCAAGGAATCTATAACACTGTGGCATTGGAATTTTTACAAAATTTAATAGATGAAATCACAACCATCAAAGGAAATAAGATATCAGTGAATGAAACAGTCTTAGCAGTGGTCACAAGTCTCTCCATGGAAGGATAAAAGTGGATGGACAAGCATGTTGGACTCCAGGGTGCAATGGAATTGTTCATTGACCCAGGAGATGAATTGGTTTGTAAAGGAAAAGGATTCCACCCTGCCTCATTCAAAGAACCATTATAAAAGCTTTTAGACGTAATCCAACGACACATCACATGCGATGACCATCGTGATGTGTTAAGACCACGACACCTCAAACTACTAGCACCTTTAAGATAGAATATAGTGTTAAATATGTCATTCTTTTTAAATTTTTTTCTACAAAAGGTTGTTGGTAGAGTAATTAAAGCTAAGGATCCAACCGTTGTAGTTAGTCACCATTGTTTAATTAAACTGATAATCATTAGGGAACTGTCATTATCACACACATGTTGGGACAACGTTTTAGGACATACTGACCTGCCATATATACAAGGAAGGCCCGAGGAAGAAACCAACCAGCCTGACACAAAAAAATAGTCAATTAAGAGAAGAAAATGTTAATAAAAACCCAGTTTTGAAAAATTTGTATAAAACCTGTTGGGCCAGAATTGTGAATTACTGATAAAACACGCTTCCCTAGACATATGACAATCTAGAACAAAAAATTAAAGACTATACGACTACCTTTCATAACTCAGAACAAACACACAGAAAGGATTAGAGGCTTACTTATAATCCAATCGCTTCTAAGTGGCTCCTTTTGTTGGTTCTGGTGTAGCTTCAAATTCAAGCGGTTTGTGCGAAATGCTTCTTGCAAGAAAGAACACTAAAACAACAGAATATAGCAGTAATATGGATTTCTATTCAAGTTAGTTAGCTAAATTAGTAAAGCATAAACACTATACATCAACTAAGATCTTGCAATATGGAAAATCAAAGCCAATACAGATGCATATAGGGAAAACTAAGTTGTATTCTTTATTGGTGATAAAAGGAGAGGTTACAACCAAATGATTGATTTGAAGCGACCCTTCCAAAAATGATCCTCAGCCCCACCACAATATAAATCTCTCTAGCAGCTGCTATAGAAATCTAACTCTTAATTGAAAATCCTCCAGCATTTCTCTACTCAAATTCTTCCTTCTCAAACACTCAGATCTGTGTTCAATTTATAGATGAACTAAAGGTAGTTTTACAATGAATGAATTTATAATAATAGGCAAGACATGTTCCCAGTCATGTATATGTCAAATGGACACTTGGATTCAAATATTGACACATGTGAACTCTTATAGAAGGCACTGACCAAATGGAGATTCCAGAACAATGAGAATTTTGCTCCCAATGTGACAAACACACACATAGATGTCGGGAAGTTCTTTGCATAGAAGCCTTGCATGGGGCTACCTACATATGCAACACACTTAGTCCCCTTAGAGGCAACGTTTGTGAGCTCCCATATGCTATATAATAAAATTCAAACCGTGGAAGCCTTTTCTTGATGAAAGTCATGCTTGATTTCTCTTATTCTTGCCTTAGGGCATATAGCAACTTGAAATGATAGGGAATGTTATACCCTTAGTCATTGGTCCTGGAGATGATGCCCAGTGGGTCAATGGGAATGATGCCCAAATTGACCTATAAAAATTCCCCCCTAAAGCATGAGGTCGAAATAATAAAAACATTTGATTGAGATGCTTTACACTGTGATGGGCTGGAGACGAAGTGGAGTGGTCACCTGCATCAATATTACAATACATTACATCATGATATATCCTCTTTGATCATAATTACTAAGGGTAGGCATTCCCATGTTCGACACATAAACAATATAATAACATGTACATAATTCAGAAAGTTGTCGACACTGAAATTTTGCCCAATGCAGACATGCCCACAAATATAGGCCTATGTTCAGATGACAATTTGTATGTAAGGTCACCATACAAATGAGGTGTACAACAATCCTGAAATCACAGCCTAGATGGTTGAAACTAGATCCCGAGTCTTCTTATCTCTTTCACTCGATCATTCGGGTACATGTCTAGCCATGCAAATATATGATTTGTCGTTGAACATGGAAAGACATTGTTTGATTAGTAGCCAATGATGTGAGCTGTTAACAAACATGATAGAACCACCATTAATGAAAATGGCCCTCAAGGTACGGTAGTACATTCTGTAAGGTGTGAATAGATGATTTGATTTTGAACGCCAAACAAAACCTTTCGGTCAAAGGTCTGGAAGCGAGGATCTTGTCGATGTTGTAACAAGCCTCATGGTACTGGAATCTGATGTTTCTAAGTGAAATTCCTAGATATTGATTTGTTGTTGACAGGAAGTCACCTTATTGTGAAACAGGAATTACTGATTTCAGAGACAAGGGTATGACTTGATATAGCAATTTTAGGGATGACGGTCATGATAATAAAGGTTTACGAGTATTGTAGAAGGATGAGTTTATTCACTATATGAATTCTCTTAAACATATAGGCGACACTGTGATGAGTTGGCAGCATTGACCCAAAATCGAAGTGAAGTTATGATGAACTAGAGGTGTGAATGAACTGTCAATATGATTACCCAACCCAAAAAATCATAGACATGGAGTGAAGGAAGTGTCATGTTCAAGAGCGACTTGCTACCACAAAGAAATTTTGCTCACTTTTCCCAAATTTTCCCTGGTCATTTGTCGACCAATACCTCTTTATTTTTTAACAAACTTGAGGAGGATAAAATTTTCTTGATCTATAATTCAACCCTTCGGGCAAATAAATTATCTCTATTTAATAATTTAATGAGTCTAGCAATGAATGAAAGTCGATTCTTTCCATGATCGACAAGCCCGTCACTATTTTATGTTTTAACGAGCTTAACGAAAGTGATAGCCCGATTATTTTTCATGTTTAGAGAGTTTGAAAAAGAGGACCAAAGAAAACTCCATAAGTAATTTTTCATAAATTTGTCACTCAGATCCGAAAAAGTGTAAAATAGTATCTGAGATAACCTCTTTGCTCATGTTTAACCAAGGTATTCCTTTTTCTTAAATAATCTATCTCAGTCTAGAAAAGGGTTAAACTTATACTGAGTAGATATCAATTCATTTACTTTTACGAGCTCGAAAAGACAAGTTCTTGACAATATTTTCACATTATCGGAGTCTGAAAAGAGCCGAAAGAAGAATCTAGGGGTTCCTTTTTCGTTGTTATCGAAGCTCAAAAAAAAGATAAAAGTGTGCTTCAAATCATTTTTCGTTTTTAACAAAGCTCGAAAAATAAGGAGAAAAAGTATGCTTTGTGGTCAAATCATTCTTTGAAATAAATCTGCACGACTAATTTGTTCATCAGTTGTATTTCCTGTTCAGAACAACATCAAATGGATTAAAAATACATGTTTCATGATAAAAAGATAATGAAACTATAGTCATAGCAATAAATTTAACTTGCAAATAATTAAACAACTATTTAAAAGTAGTTTCACTATTCATTTTTACCATTCCATAGTTACCATTTGTATTTTTCGAGCTCTGAACCTGATTTCGCCCCTGAACTTTAGCTGTTGATTGCGATCATTTTTGTGGAAAAATTTCATCACCATTTGATACAGGTTAGTGCCATGAACCTCCTCTTCCCTTTGGTATTCATTTCATTTCCAATTTCTGCAAATTTTTAGGGTTTTAAGGCCCATAGGGTAAATTCTGCCAAAAATGAGGGCAACACACCCCTGAATGTCGAAACCTACGTTGCATAGCAGGTATAGTGAAATGTACCTGCATGTGCAATGCACTGTCTCTTATCAGGGAGTGTGTTTGGCACAATTTAAGCTTTTTATTTTCTTATTATGCCCAAAATTGACCTATTTTTTTGCAATAAATGGAATCTAATGGATCTTATGGTTGTGTTTCAGGTTTCCATTGGATTATAATGACGATTACATGGAGGGAAAGAGAACATGAAGAACGAGATATGATTTCCTTGAATGATCCGGGTACTGTAAGAGCCCTAAGAGATTGTGGACTGCTTAAGTACTTCAAATTGTCCGGGATGAGGCAACAAATAGAACTCTTGGAGTTATTATTTCGAGCATGGGATCCGACGATAGAGGCATTTAATATTAAGAACCAAGTGGCTCTTATAACAATTGAGGATGTGTATTTTCTCACAGGTTTTTCGAGGAGAGGTTTTCCCATTTCGCTCTCAGGGTCTACTGTTGGAGGAGAGACAATGAGGGATTATTTTCTATAGTATTTCTATCTAGGGGTAGAACCTAGAAAATATGGAAAAATAAACATCTGAGATGTTAGATATTTTCTTTTGAGAACTATCCTTTTCAAAATAGATAAAATTTTTGGCACCGTTACACTCCATGTAGCGAAGAGATCATATATGTAACATGCGCTAGAGTGTATGGAGCCAAAAGTCTTCAACTGTTCTAAAGTTGTTCTATCTCAGATAAAGGAATAACTGAATAAAGCAAAGGGAGGAAGGATGAAGAATTTCAGTTATGGTTCTATCCTTCGCCTTGGAATGGATTCCACTGATGCAACCACAACATGTGACACTGGATATAGCTAGTCCTAGAGATCCTTGGATGCAGAGATGGGTAGAACTCATCGGTCGGTATGCTGGCCAATCGACTATTGTGTTATCTACTGCATTATTTGCTTGGTTCCAGCGACAGATTGTCACCATCAATGACTATGCATACGTAGGCATCGATTTTTGAGGAGATCCATATTTAGCACTACCAAAAGGCGCTCAGTGGGGTGCAATAGGTAAGAATGTTTTGACCATGTTTTTTGATTTTCGTAAGGTTTATACAATGTTTTTGTATTTTAGTTTCTTTCCAAGACTAAACTAAATGTTTGATGTAATGTAGATGTTGTTCGTGTTCAACCAGTAGTGGAACCAGAGCGCGAAGCAGATGTGCCAGCAGAGAGGGCTATCGGGAGAGCAGTCCTTTAGGATCTTGATCTGGTTGAGACTCTCACTAAGCTTCAGCAGCACATAGAAGGCTTGACCTTCGGGATTCCAGATTTCCGAATCTAAAATCTTCCTATGCGGCTGCAACGACACACTATTGGGGTTCCTAACCATTGGATGCAGTTGCTTCGTAGGATAGCTAGATCTATAGCATGTTACCACGAGCACCACTAGTTTACTTATGACATTTTTCATACATTTTGAGGTCAGACGACAAATGTGTCTTGGGCACAAATTTTGTAAGAACCTATAACTATATGTCTATATGATTTCAGATTTTTTCCTATGTTTAATGCGCAATCCTATTCAAAGATGTGAATATTTTCTTTATAAGTATTGCAAATGTTTGTCTAAAACTTGATTAGCTAATGAACCAGTCAATGTGTTCAAATTTCTGGAAATGTGTTGATATTGAATAAAATCAAAATGTCTTTCCAAAATTCGTACTCTTAGGAACAATCTAATAAGTGATGGATTTCTAATAGTATAAACACTAGTAAGTTGTAATACCACAAGTTGTGAGTCTAACCTTGTGATTATGCGGTTAATACCAAATGAAATGGCATCAAAGAGAAGTTCGATCAATGCGCTATACTCAGCAATATTGTTCATCAATCTACTAATACAAATCCCTTGAAAACTCACTAAATTTCCATTCGGAGCGAAAATGGCCCACGCCGTAGAGGATAGATTCTGCGTACTATGAATAGCACCATCAGCATATCCAAAAAATGGTTCTGAATATTCAGAAATCTGCGATGAAATGTAAAGTGGATTACTAACGTCAAGAAAAATCTAAAAACAAATTAAGATAGTGAACGCAAATCAACAACATATATACAATATAATACAAAAAATTCCCATGCTCATGATTAAGCATAGTAACGTTTCAAATACAACCCATTTCTAGGCTGTACCAATGGAATTCCATTGTAATCAACTAACTCATAGGCACCCTTAGGAAGAACTCTTTTGACAATATAGGGGCCATGCCATAACGACTCAAATTTTTTTGTAGCTATTACATCAGCTTCTTGATCGTAGAGAATGACCAATTCACCCTCTAAGAAAATGTGAGGCTGGAAATTTTTGTCGTATTGTGCCTTTATATGTCTCTTATGCGCTTCCTTGGCCATTTGGGCTTCATGACACGTTTCATCAAGATGTATGAGGTTAAGGAGAAGTGCTTCTTCTTCTGAGGTGTCAGGTAACAAGTCTATTGCGAGTTTCAGTGATGATATTTTGCATTGGATTGGTAAGATAGCTTCCAGACCATACACCAATTGAAAAGGAGTAAATCTAGTTGCATTTCTCACCGAGGTTCGATATGCCCACAAGGCAGAGTACAGGATCAAATTCCAGTTTCTTTTATGAACTCCTATCATTCGTTGAAGCATTCATCTAAGAATTTTGTTAATAGCCTCAACTTGTCCATTTGACTGTGGATAATAAGGAGTAGAATTATCATGTGAAAATATTCACTTGGCAGTCAATTTAGACATCATGTGGTTGCGAAAATGCTTCCCATGACTTGTAACTATATCCTGTGGGATCCCAAACCATGCAATAACGTGGTTAAAGAGAAACAATGCAACTATTTGTCCTCTGTTGTTGAATGTAGGCATTTCTTCGCCCCATTTGGTAAAATAGTCGACTACAACAATAATATAACCATGCCCCCCAGACGAAGGAGATTTATAGGTCATGAAATAAGTACCCCATTTCATAAATGGTCCAGCAAAGACAACAAGATGTGTTGGTGTCGGTGGTTTGCAGATTTTACGATAAAAAATCTAGTATGCATGACAACTTCTAACCACGAGGATGCAGTCTCAACAAATAGTAGTCCAAAAGTAATCGACGCGAAGTATCTTCTACGTGGTAGCATTTCCAAATAAGTGTCCACCACAAGCCCCAACATGACAATCATTTAACACTTTTTTGGCCTCCTCATGAGTGAGGCACCTCCTTAAAATGTATCGAACCACGAAAATAAAGTGTATCACTCACGATCAAATAATATTTGGATTGGTATCTAATACGTCGTTGTTCAGAGTGAGAGGTATTACGTCAAAAAGTTTGGGTTTGGAGATAAATGATGAAATCCCCATACCAAGGATCAGATGCTCCGATCAAAAACAGAGACTCGTCTGGAATTGATGGTTCTGACATAGTTTCAGTACTATCAGAGGGAAGGTCACAGAGAAGCTCAGCCAAAAATAAAGACTTCTTTGACTTGGATTTGATAAATTCCAAATCAAATTCCTACAAAATGATAATCCTTTTTGAATATTTTCCCCCAAGCAATTGACGTGATAAAATGTAAGTCATGGGGTTGCATTCCAAAACTAATGTTTTTTTTCGGAGCAGGATATAATGTCGAAATATTTTGACAACTTGAACAGCTGCTAAGGCAAGCTTTTCTTGTTGGCAATATAATGCAATATGTTGTCCTTGATGGTAACCTACATGATGAAGTTGTCCTTGATGGAAAACTACTTGATGAAGTTGCCTTTTGATAAGAAACCTATGTGTTGAAGATGTAAAAATGATGTTTCTACATGTCAATTCAAATGTGACAGAGAAAGGAATTCCAGTAAGTGCTAGAGCAATGATAAATAAAATATGTCACAATGTATACGTAGGTTTGATGAAGAGAAGATGCATATACACGAGGGTACGAAGAAGCAAAGTCATGTATGCCTTCTGCACTCTAAATTTATGATACCAAGAGGAATTACCATGGTATTAGTCCACAGTATTGAGCGTTGTATTTTCTATTTAATTCCGTCCAAGAATACCATCAGCAGTTGTGTGGTTTTGACTCATGGTATTGGTAAAGGCTAAATCTATATAAGGAGAAGAAGATCGCAGTGCAATGAGTGCAGGTGTCTGGGTATTGAATGAATACTTATGTCTGAAGTATATCTGCATGGAATGGGTTACAGTTTATTGATAGATATGAATTAATAATGCACCTATGAATATAATGAGGGATCAAGATCTCTAGACCTAAAATGACAATGTATTTCCTAGATCTGTTTATGGAATGTTTAGATCTGTGATCTGGCATATGTTTGCTAAAGTGAAGGGTTATATCTAAGTTGATTATTTATTCTGAAGAGTTGCATAGCCCTGTAATGTTTGCAGATCTATATGCAGGTTCATCTCAGCAAAAGCATGCATATACGCAGGTTATTTTCAGCAAAAGCGCGTATGGAATCTAAGGTCATCCCTGTAATGTTTGCAGATATATACGAATGTTTGTCTTTGTGAAAGCACGTATATATACAGGTTTAGGGAAGTAAAAGCACGTATGGAATCTAGGGTTTTGCTGAAGTGTGCTGAAAGAAAAGTTTGATCTATTTTGTTGTTTTACTACTGTCTGTCAATGATGTCTTCATACAGATCTCGGTTGTTTGAATATTGATTATGCTGCTAGTTCATTATGATTAAATATCATTGGTTGGTTGATGATTCAATTAATGAATTGATGGGATTATAAGTTTCAGTTTTATGTATGTTCTTTGAGCTTCAATGCGTGGAGTGGGTCCAGTCTGAAAATCTGATGAAAAGAGGCCTACAATTTGTGTTGTGTGGAATTTGTTGGATCCAGTATGAAAATTGATGAAACATGGTCCATGGTGGTGCTGGGGGTCGGAGCCTTCAGTGAGGGGTTTGTAGCTCCCTTCCATTGGTAGCTGGTAAATGAGATCAGGGGGTAGTAGCTCCCTTCCAGGAGTGGCTGGTAAACGAGATCAGGGGGTTGAAACTCCCTTCCAGTAGTAGCTGGAGAATGAGAGAAGGTTGTAGCCTTCTGTAGGTGGGTGCCTGTGTGTTGGTATGAGTCTGCGCTAGTACATGATTGTAAGCAATTTTATCTATAATAAATATTGAAGATAGAGACGATAGCAGCAGTGGTTTTCTCTCAAATTTGGTTTCCACCTTAAATATTGGTGTTCATGTGTGTTTCTTATGTGTGATTATTTATTCTGTTCTTACTGCACATGTTTACTTCTTACTAAGCATCTGATGACTGAATGATGCACTAATCTAACTAAAGAATTATATGCATAATAAGACCTCCGGTAATACACAAGTTTTCTTAAGGATATCCGCATGTATACGCAAGTTGGGTTCATTAAAGTCGCGTATGGAATTTAATAAGGAAAAATTAAAAGTTTTCAGTAAGATCTAAATACTGATTCACCCCCCCCTCTCAATATTTTTCCAAACAATTGGGATCATAGAAGGTCCTTCAGAAGAAGCTTGATTGCTTGAAGGAGATCCGTAGCAATGGGAAGTCTTGAAGGAGTATTTTCTACAATGGCACCACTATTCAATGGAAGTAATCTATTATTCTGAAAGATACGAACAAGAGCATATTTGAAAAGTCTTGGAGCAGACGTATGGGGAATCGTGGAAGGAGGTTATCAATATCTAGCAAGTGTTCCTACAGATTCAAGAGAAATGAAGAAATATGAAATCAACACCAAAGTTGTAAATGCTTTATTGGGAAGCTTGTCAAAAACAGAATTTGTCAAAGTGATGCAGCTAAATTCAGCAAAGGAAATATGGGACAAGATCATTCAGAGCTATGAAGGTGATGAAAAGGTAAAAAGTGTCAAAATTCAAACTCTCAGAATGCAATATGAAAATTTCAGAATGCATGATGATGAAAGCATTGCAAGTTTATTCCTAAGATTAGGTGAGATTGTGAATTCTATGAGGAATATGGGTGAAGATATAAAAGACTCAACTTTAATAGAAAAGATATTGAGATCTCTAACTCCAAAGTTCAAGTCAAAAGTGTCAGCTATTGAAGAAAAGAAGGATATGAAAAATCTTACTGTTATTCAACTACATGGTATCCTGACTACTTTTGAAATGAGAAGAGGAGATCCCTCACAAGACACAGAAGTTGCTTTTAAGGCATGTGCAAAAGGAAAATAAAAGGAATTTCTCAAGGAATCAAGCTATATATAAGAAGAAGAAGAATCAAATTTTGTGAGAAGACTTCAATGAGGTACTAGAAGATTCAAAGGTAAGCTTCCCTTCAAGTGTTTTTCTTGTGGTAGAGTTGGTCATTTTGCTGCTAAATTTCCTTATAAAGGAAATCATGATAAAGGGAATAAATTTGAAAAAGGAAGGATTTATTATACAAATGAAGATAATAATGGATTTTCAAATGAGGAAGAAGAAGATTCTGATCAGGATCTGCAAGACCTCATGGCATGTACCATGGATGATGACAATTTCCCAAAAGAAAGGGATCCAGTTATTGAAGAATTGCATAGATCAAGAAAGAAAGGATGCTTTCATGGATGTTGTTTTTATTTTAAATCCTTTGGGCATAAGCCCACTAATTGCAGGTCAAGTATGATGAAAAAATCTAAGAAATTGAAGAAGTTCTAGCACATAATAATAAATTTCAAGCAAAGCTAGAAAAAGAAGAAGCACCGGTCAAAAATGTAGGGAATATTGACCCTAATGCAGTCATTTGTTTCTAAATTTTACTTCTCATAATGACTGCAGAAGTGATGTGAGATACATTATAGGAATTAGTAATGTATCATCACAGGAGGAGAAATATATGGTGATTCCCATGGTTGGTTTGGTAATTCTAGTTGTGTTTATTTCTAGCAGTGCATCTGATGTGACAAGAGAAGACAGGTACATGTGGTATAAGTTCAGGGGGAGATGGAGTTGTGAAATTTTTCTGTAATTCACTTTCTATACGTGGGTTGCATGAACTAAAGGCATGTATACACACAAGTTCCAATGGTGACAGTTGCGTATGTTTTCTATGATAAGAAAAATAGTGAGGAAGACTCAAAAACAGTTTCTGATATCCTGCTGATAGCAATAAATTTCTTGATATGATGTTGATGGTTATATCTGCTGATATGATTTTAAGTTTTGATTATCTACTTGAAGAAGATGCTTTGATGAATTGGTTGGTGAAGATGTTCAGGATGATCAAGCTTAGGGGGAGCATTAGCCTTGCTAAGAGTAATGCATTGTTGGCATTATGATGGTTCTGAAATATGATCTCTCTTGAGGTATTTTGGTCATAGTTGTAAAAATTAATATTTGTAGTTTGATGAAAAGGTCATGTTGAGACCTGTGATGTAAAATTGTTGTATTCAGTCATGTAAGAACTTGTTCAAATTTGTAAACCCACTTGGTTGGGTAGTTAAGTCAAAATTTATAAACCCACTTGGTTGGGTAGTTCAGTCAAATATGTAATTCCACTTGGTTGGATCATTGATGTAAGTATGAGTCCTTGGTGATAGGGAAGGTCATACTAGGTTGAGTTATAAATTCATGTACTTCATTGAAAAATCTGTCTAAAGATTCAGCATGAACTCAGGGGGAGCATGGTAATTTTAGTGCACATCATATCTACAGAGCTCTTCTTTTTACAAGGGAAGAGAAACCTTGTTTTGGTTTTGATCCGCCCTTTGCCCTTGATGTCAAAGGGGGAGAGTATCTTGGTGTATGGATAATGGTTACGATTAGTGTATCTATCTGTTGTAGTGATCTGACACCATCATGGTTTCCATCAAGTCTAAAGGGGGAGATTATTGGCAATATGATTAAATATGTTGTCCTTGATGGCAACCTACATGATGAAGTTGTCCTTGATGGAAACCTACTTGATGAAGTTGCCTTTTGATAAGAAAACTATTTGTTAAAGATGTAAAAATGATGTTTCTATAGGTCATTTCAGATGTGACAGAGAAAGGAAATCTAGTAAGTGCCAGAGCAATGATAAATATAATATGTCACAATGTATACGCGGGTTTGATGAAGAGAAGACGTATATACATGCGGGTACGAAGAAGCAAATTCGCGTATGCCTTTTGTGCTCTAAATTTATGATACCAAGATGCATTACCATGGTATTAGCCCATGGTATTGAGCGTTGTATTGTCTATTTGATTCCGTCCAAGAATACCATCAGCAGTTGTGTGGTATTGACTCATGGTATTGGTAAAGGCTAAATCTATATAAGGATAAGAATATCATAGTGCAATGAGTGCAGGTGTCTGGGTATTGAATGAATACTTCTCTCTAAAGTATATCTAAATGGAATGGGTTACATTTTATTGATAGATCTGAATTAATAATGCACATATGAATACAATGAGGGATCAAGATCTCTAGACCTAAAATGACTATGTATTTCCTAGATCTGTTTATGGAATGTTTAGATCTGTGATATGGAGAATTTTTGCTGAAGTGAAGGGGTAGATCTGAGTTGATTATTTATTTTGAAGAGTTGCATAGCCCTGTAAGTTTGTAGATCTATATGCAGGTTCGCCTCAGCAAAAGCACGTATATACGTAGGTTAGTTTCAACAAAAATGTGTATGGAATCTAAGATCAGCCCTATAATGTTTTCAGATATATACGCAGGTTTGTCTTTGTGAAAGCACGTATATACACAGGTTCAGTGAAGTAAAAGAAAATATCGAATCTAGGGTTTTGCTGAAGTGTACCGAAAGAAAATTCTGATCTGTTTTGTTGTTCTACTACTGTCTATTAATGATGTCTTCATACAGATCTTGGTTGTTTGAATACTGATTATGTTGCTAGTTGATTATGATTAAATATCAGTGGTTAGTTGATTGGTTGATAATTCAATGAATGAATTGATGGGCTTATAATTTTCAGTTTTATATATGTTATTTGAGCTTAAATGCATGGAGTGGGTCCAGTCTGAAAATCTTATGAAAAGAGGCCTACAAGTTGTGTTGTGTCGAAGCTATTGGATACAGTATGAAAATTGATGAAACATGGTCCATGGTGGTGCTGAGGCTCGAAGCCTTCAGTGAGAAGGTTGTAGCTCCCTTCCAGTGGTAGCTGGTAAATGAGATCAGGGGGTAGTAGCTCCCTTCCAGGAGTGGGTGGTAAACGAGATCAGGGGGTTGAAGCTCCCTTCCAGTAGTAGCTTGAGAACGAGAGAAGGTTGTAGCCTTCTGTAGGTGGGTGCTTACATGCTGGTATGAGTCTACGCTAGTACATTATTGTAAGCAGTTTTCTTTATAATAAATATTGAAGACAGAGAAGACAACAATGGTGGTTTTCTCCCGAATTGGGTTTCCACCTTAAATCCTGGTGTTCATGTGTGTTTCGTATGTGTGATGATTTATTATGTTCTTAGTACACATGTTTAATGCTTACTAAACATCTGATGAATGAATGATGCACTGATCTAAGTAAAGAATTATATGCATAATAATATCTCTCGTAATACGCAAGTTTTCTTAAGGATATCCACGTGTATATGCGAATTGGGTTCATTAAAGTCGTGTATGGAATTTAGTAAGGAAAAAGTAAAAGTTTTCAATAAGCTCTAAATACTGATTCACCCCCCCCCCCCCCCCTCTCAGTATTTTTCCCAACATTTCTATGTATGAGTACTTAACTTCCGTATCATTGAGATTACAACTGAAATAATAGATTGGACGTTCAATTCCGTCTTCTACTTGGACCAATACCATAGAAATGGTCGTTTTGGCCGTGGTGATATATAGGAAATAATCATTTTTATAATTAGGAGGATACATTAATGACGCTCAGATAAGAGTGTCCTTGACAACATCAAAAGAAGCTTGCGCGATTTGGTCCCAATGGAAGGGAACCCCCTTTTTCAATAGTTGAGTAAATCCTTTAGCCATTTCAGCATAATTTGGAATCAACCTCCTTAGGAAGTTAGCCTTTCCTTGAAGTTTATGTATCTGAAGTAACTTTGACAACGCATGCAAATCAAGAATGGCATGAACCTTCAAGGAGTCGATTCAAATCCCTTCTTTTGAGACTACGAATCCAAGAAAATGACCAGAACCAACACAAAACACACATTTGTGTTGACTGAGGCGTATTTTGTAGTGTCGGAAGCGTAATAAAATGGCTCTCAAATGCATCCGGTGATCAGTCTGATTTCGTGAATGCGCTGGTAAATAATATAGATATGGTTGAACAATTTTCTTGATGTCATTGAAAGCATAATCCATTTCTCTATGAAAGGTTTCCCCAACGTTATTTAAACCAAACGGAAGTTTCCTATAAGTGAATGTGCCCTAGGTACAGATGAATGCTATCTTATGTTGATCATCTGGGTAGATATTGATTTGATTGTAGCCGGAAAATCCATCCTTGAATGAAAATATTTCACGTCCAGCACAATTTTCAATAATATGGTTCATAAGGGAGTAGGATAGTTTTATTTTGGATAAGCATGATTAACATCTCGATAATCAATGTGCACTCTAATGGTTCCTTGTTTTTTCATGACAAGAACGATATTGGAAACCCACTCAGTTAGCGGAACAGGGTAAATGAAACCAACATGCAAAAGTTTTTCAACTTTTGATTTGATGGAAGCGGATTTCTTTGGATGAATAGGACTAAGCCATTGACGCAACGGTTTGACATCAGGATACATATTAATAGTGTGTTCAACTATACTAGTATCTATGTCTAGAATTTCCTCGTAAGAACAAGAAAATACGTCACGAAATTCATGAAAAAGTGAGTGATATGATTCGGGTTCTGATGGAGAACAAGATACATCGACATGAATATTCTCTACAATGTCAGGTTTGGTCGAAATATCGATAGAAATCATTTGTTCAATATTTGAAATATTTCGCTCGGAATCGATTTCATTAATGGGAAAATAATTCAAAAAGAAAATTTTGATGTATGCGTGATATAGTTCACTAATATTATTTTCTTCATAATTTGGAAGATGGGAACGATGATGATAATATTCCCATGGTTCTCCTTCTGACATCATAGTTTCCAAAATATTCTCATCTGTCAAGAATGTTGAGGAAAATGGATCAGAGGGGGTACCGAAATCTAATGAATGATCAACCCAAACACTCGGCGACGCTGATTTCGGATTTGTCGCCCAAGCCAGATAGATTGATTGCTATGCCAACTCAATAGGGTTGGGTGGCAGAAATTCATCCAAGGTAGAAATATCAGAATCACCCGTACTCTTCCTTAAGCCAGATAGAGTGGAAGAGGTCATGTAGCAGGTATCTATGCTTGCAATTTCTACTGACATCGCTGGCGGCAGTAATGTAAAGTTTCCATTAAAGTGGAATCCTTTAAGAGTCCTACACCAATGTTCTTAAGTTCTAGTTGGGGTATGTGAACGAATAGAACGCTTCCAGTTACCTGTAAAGAAGAGGAAAATAAGGATAGTTGATTAATGAATGTAATTGTACATTTATTTGGAAAGGCGATCATTATAAAATATGTAGAAACAATAGCAGTCATTGCATATACCCATGGCCTTCCAAGTAAAATATTGTATTCAAGGGGTCCTTGAACAACCTCAACATCAATATTCACTATTTTCCCCCCTAGTTCAACATGTAGGTTATTAATAATACCACAAGGTTTATATGTACATCCATGAAATGCCTTCAACGTCATTGATGATTGTGAGAAGCATGACGAAATAAGTGATTTCCAACAGTTTAGAGACATAATGCATGTAGATGGTCCCTCATCAATAATAGTGCGATGAAAAAGGTGATTGAGAACATTTACCTGTATGGAGAATGCCAATTTTTGTCATAATTGCGGCACATAGCCCATATGATTAAAGACAACAAGATTAGAATCAGTCGGATCAATTCCACCAATAGTCAATAATAAAGCCTATTTTTGGGAGGGACAATTTTGTAATACCTCAAGAGCAGACATAGTTGAAGGGGATTAAGCCAAATATTCAACTATATTATAATTTTGTGCAGCCTTTGCTCGAGGATTATATGTCAATTTATTAATTAATCCCTTTGGTGGCTTGATTGTCAATTCAGGAATAGCAGTCGGTGGTATTGATTCTGTAGTTGGATTCATTGTCGAGGTAGTAGGTTGATCAGTAGCCAGACTACCATAATCTTTATTTCGCGTTGACACCAAAATATCTGTTGAAATTTTTGTGACAGATAACATTAACACTTGGGAACTAGGAGTTGGATCTGTAGCAACCATATTTGTGTTCGGATTTGGAAATGGGTCTATCAACACAGCTGACACATTGGAAGCCTTGATGATTTTTGAGACTTCAGTGCAGTGAGGAAAATCCCTAACAAATTTTTCCTCATTATAGATTATTCATGGATAACGAGGTTTCCTAGGTCCAGACGGTTGATCCGATTATCTTTCCTGTGGGTTAGAAGTTTTCTTTTTCTTTGATTTCCCCTTTTTCTTAATTCTTGGTTGCTTGTCACCTTTGCCTTTGTCAAATGACATTAAATTAATTTTAGAAGTAGGAGCAGGATCATATGCAGTAGTGTGGTGTGTTCTTATAGTGCCTATCAATTCATCTCCAACATGAGAATCCTTTAATTGAGTAAGAACATTGAAATTAGATCTCGGTGCATTAGGGATTTTTTCATAGAGCATGCTAGACTGAGTGTAAATCAAGTCTAAATATTGGGCACGAGTGATAAATTTATCTTCTATGACGATGCCACCCTTAGACACATCCGCAATTATAAATGGTAACAGGGAGTTAATTGACCATTCAGCAAGGAGTTGATCCGGAACAAATGACTTAACCATTCGTCAACGACGACGCCAGTCATGAATATGATCAGAAATGTGAGTAGCATTAGTCTGTTTGAAATTAGTCAATAGTTCCGTTCCAGTTTCATATCTGATGGGTAACTAGAAATGAGTCAAAAAGACAGTAATTAGGGCTGTAAAATTGTCAAAATAAGCTCTAGGTAATTCAATGTACCATTTTGCAGCTAGAACTATGAGCATACACTGGAAAAAACGTAGTTGAATAGAATCATTCAGGGAATTTGATGAACAACATAAATGATAAGTCATAACATGAGTTGATGGATCTTCTCCAAGGTTTCCATCGAAATTAGGAATATCCGAGGGTAATTTTTGAGGTATCGCCAGCCACCAAGGAGCATATTTAATTGGATCATTGGTTAACTAATTTAAATCTGGTAACTCTAAAGTTGCAACAAAGGGAAAGTGTCTATTAAGGTCAGGTTGAGCATAGAAAACGCTTGAGGATTCTGTTGACCAAAACCTAGATATGATACTTGCTGAAAAGAGGTTTGAGGCATTTGCGCCTGTGGCGACCAAGGGGTCTGTCCACTAATGTAATAACCCAAATTAGGATAACTTGGATTCGTTTGATATGTATAACTTGGTTGAAGTTGTAACATCCCATAAAATGGTAAACCAACTTGTGAATAAATAATTCTTGATACAGGATGTTGTAAATTAATCAAAGGATTTGGAGTCTGTGGACCCAACATTTGATGATATTGAGTTGAAGGACCCGCTTTATAACATTGATGATGTAAAACATTTTGATTCTGTAACAAGGGTATAGATGTATTAACAAGTGGTAATGAAGTGGGTGTAACAGGTTGAACCGATTGATATGATTGTACAACCGTTTCTGGTTGGATAGGCAGAGTGGGCTGCCATTGACAAACATTTGTTTCAACATCAGATTGAACAAAAAGTGATGGAGTATTGTCATATTGGATGACCAAAAGTTTCCCCCCATCATGAGGATGATAATAATATGGAAAATATTGTTCTCCAAATGTTTGGAGTCCTGTTGATATGGTACTTGAAGGAATAGACCTAGAACAACTGGTTTGATATTGTGTCGAGGATGTGTATAATGAATCAAGTCGTTTAATACTTACGATAGGATTTCTAGTTGAAATACTGAATGATGAAATTGGTAAAGTCCATGGATTTGAATATGCACCAGAGACAATTCCAGATAATGATTTGTAACCTGATGGGACCATAGGGCCACCATGAAAATATGACTCTGGTGAACTGGTAAACATTGATGGAGTAGCGAGGGTAGTGTTAGCACTCAAATCTACCTCAGGCTGAAATGAAGTAAAACTCAAGGCTACATCAAACCACGCTCAGCCTCGTAGCTAGCCCTACGAGGACAGGAGAGGGCTCTCTCCGTCAATCTCAAGAAAATAAGCAATAAGATGCGAGATGACATACAATAAGAACTGATTTTAGGCTAGTAAAGAGATAGGTATGTTTGGTTTTTGGTTTTTTCGGTTTTCGCTGGAGTAACGGGAAAACAAATTTTGGGTCCGGGGATAAGGTCAGACCTTTGCAGAGTTCAAGCTGGGGCGAGGTAGGTGATGATCCTGATGCTTTAAATTGGATTTATGGATATATTAGACCGACGAGGAGCTGAAGAGGGCAAAGAAGAACTTGGATCCTCTCCAAACAGCTGAAAACATATAGAACTAACTGAATTCAAAGGCCAAGCACTGTAAACAATGGATTCAACCTTAATCACTCATTCAACTTAGTTCAAAAGCATAATGAAAGGATGGCATACATTAAACATGAAGAAACTTACAGTGAACAAAGAAGAAACACCATCAAGAACAGAACACCACAAGGATCCCAACAAGTGCCGCAAAACCCCTGATCTTTCCTTAGCCAAAATATGAAAAGTATGTAAAATAGTATCAAAAGTATCCCAAGAGTCCAACCTGTAGAATGCCTCAGAAATTACAATATATAGATCACTCTAACCCTAGTCACTTTGGTTCCAATTCTCTTCGTGACTGCCTATTCATACTAATCATGGAACTACAATTCAGGCAGCTAACAACTTGCCTCTAGGAGAGTGGAACCCATCCATTATATGATTTTTTACTCTTTTTGAGAGCAATCCCTCTAAAGAGAGGCAAAATGTCAAAGTTACATGCCAAATATGAATTACATCATAAAACTCAAGAATTTATCCATAGGAAAAACTGGTCCAGGCTGGTATGAAATAATCGAGTCATAAATTTAAAACTCAAAAATCTCTAGGTGGGTCGCTCCTGAATCATGTGGGTCAGCTCTCTATGTTCCAGCTGATTTTGAGGTAGAAGCTTCCTGACATCTAAATTGAGCTTCATGATAGCTCGCTGGTGCTTAGGAGATGATGTAATTGGAACAGCAACCCAACTGAAGATGTTGGTTCAGACATGGTTTTCTGCCAAAATGTATACCCTTTTGAATCAAATAGAATTTGAAAAGGAGGAAGATCAACAAAAGCAGAGGGTGTCGATTGAGAAAAATACTCCTACAGGTAAAGGTCCTCCCCAAAATGGGTTGGAGTTAAAGGTGTAGTGTCTTGTGGGGTTTCTTCAATCGTAATTAAACCAGGTGGAAGAATTTCACCATCAGGCCTAAAGTATATTTCAGGTGGTTGACTATGTGATATGGGAGATTCAATAGCTACGGAACTTTGTGGGATGACCAAGGTAGGAACAACTTCCGGTTGTTTGAATTCAAGATTCAGATGTTTTGGAAAAGAAGAGATAGGATCTAGATCAATATGTGGTTGAAAAACATCGAGTCCAGGAGGTATGTTCTCATTGGTTGGATGGATCATGACCATGGGTAGCTGTGAAGACTCCGTTTCGACAACAGTAAAAGAATCGGGAGGTGTAGAAACAACTTGATCTAACTCTGGTTTATGGGAAAATTATGTTTAACCAAGGTACAAATTGTACTTGATTCGGTATATTGTGATCACCTTTGCCTACCAGAAGTAAATTTTGGTGGTAAAGGTGGTTTTAAAGCTAATCTACGCGAACGATAGGGGAAAGGATTTTTTTCTTCCATGATTACTGATTAATTTTAACCAAAAACAAATAAACAAAATAAAAGGGTAATTCTAGGCAAAAGGGTTTACCAAGAAACTATGAACTGCAGAATACCTCCTGGAGAGCCAAGAAGTATGGGTAGAAAATCTCCCCGAATGTTGTGTTTAATGTATCACAATTTACAAGGCAGCCGACTTGGTTCACTATGGATGGATAGCACCTAAAATTTTTCCTCCAAAATATACCCAAAGGTACGTGGAGGCCCAAGTCCATATTAGCGTTGTCTGATGCGAAACCGCACAGTGAGATCACCCCTTTATACTTTTCATACTGTAACACTGCCCGATATACCCGAAAGAATGTGGACGAGCTATGATATACTTACGTACATGGAGTGAGGTATCACACTTGGAATGTATCGCAAACAAGTTAACGACAACTGCTATGTTTTACGACGCTGGAACACGTCTCTAGCCTAGACCTTCTAAATGTTATCATTATGGTTCCAATGCTTTTTTAGGTAAATTGAGATTAATTTTTTGTTGATCTTGCTTACGATTTTCCTTTCAAAGGTTCACCACGATGATGTATTGGAAAATTCCTAAAATGCAACTAAAAATGATAAGCAATCTTTCACTTTCAGTTTCTTCAATGAAAAACCTAGCTACTAAGGAAAGAGAGCAAATAATTTGTGAGAAAACAAATCAACGAGGAAAACAAATCAATGATCACAAACTAAATGTAGATTTCCTAATGTTCCTTTTTGCAAAACACACAAAAAACCTACATGCAAATGCAAGTTTTTCTTTTCAGTTTCCTTAATGTTATGAATGTAGAAAATAAACTAGGTGCACTAAATCAATAATTCAAATGCCTTTTACTTTCGAGAAATGAAGAATACAAACAACAATTTCCCTTTTGAAGGAAAAATGAGGATTTCAACAAAAATTTCTCCTATCAAGGAAATGAAGATTTTACGACAATTTTCTATTTCAAAAGAAAATGATTCTTAATGCAACCATAAAAAATACTTTGAAATCAACATGTCAATGATAAATAAATTTTTTTTTAAACAAACATTGAAAATATTTTTAGTCAATATGAGGACCAAACTTTTCAAAACACAATAGAAAACAAACTGAAGAAAATTTCAAAGGCAAATTCAAAGTAATCTGGGTGGTTTCAGGAGTCAACGCAGTCTCCAAGGAGAGACAGTGCTCTGCAACACAGGCATGAAAAGGAGACAGTGCTATGCAAAGCACTGTGTCATGTCTAAGGATGCGTTGGGCGTAGTGTATAAGGAAAAACACTATTTTTTAACTCACTATATTTGCAAATTTGGCTTTGAAAAAGTTTAATATTTGTGTGTAACAACTACTGGGTGGATAAACAAAGCAAATAAGAGGCTAAGTCACCTATATCTAAGAGAATTCCTTTCCCTAGTGGAGTGGGCCAGAATTGTGAATTACGAATAAAACACGCTTCCCTAGACAGATGGAAATCTAGAAAAACAAATTAAAGACTATACGACTACCTTTCCTATCATAGAACAGACACATAGAAAGGATTAGAGGCTTACTTGTAATCCAAGCGCTTCTAAATGGATCCTTCTATTGCTTTCGTTGTAGCTTCAAATTCAAGCGGTTTGTGCGCAATTCTTCCTCCAAGAAAGAACACTAAAACATCAGAACATAGCAATAATACAGATTTCTATTCAAGTTAGTTAGCTAAATCAGTAAAGCATAAACAATATACATCAACTAAGATCTTGCAATATGGAAAATCAAAGCCAATACAGATGCATATAGGGAAAAGTAAGTTGTATTCTTTGTTGATGATAGAAGGAGAGGTTACAACCAAATGATTTAATTGAAGTGACCCTTCCAGCAACAATCCTTAGCCCCATCACAGTATAAATCTCTCCAGCAGCTGTTACACAAATATAACTCTCAATTGAAAATCCTCCATCATTTCTCTACTCAAATTATTCCTTCTCAAGCACTCAGATCTGTGTTCAATTTATAGATGAACTGAAGGTATTTTTGCAATGAATGACTTTCTAATAATAGGAAAGACATGTTTCAAGTCATGTAGATTTCAAATGGACACTTGGATTTGAACCTTGACACATGTTAACTCTTCTAGAAGGCACTGGCCAAGTGGAGATTCTAAAACAATGAGAATTTCGCTCCCAATGTGACCAACGCACCCATAGATGTCGGGAAGTGCTTTTCAGAGCAGCCTTGCATGGGGATACCTGCATATGCAACACACTTAGTCCCCTTAGAGGCAGTGTTGGTGAGCTCCCATATGCTATATAATAAACTTCAAACCTTGGAAACCTTTTCTTGATGAAATTCATGCTTGACTTGTCTTGTTCTTGCCTTAGGGCATGTAGCAAATTGAAATGATAGGGAATGATAGACCCTTAGTCATTGGTCATGGAGATGATGCCCAGTTAACCAGGTTATTGGGAATTATGCCCAAATTGACCTATAACAGAGCCTAAAAGAGGTTAGCCTCTGTTCTAGTTTCCTGGCCAGCCAAGGCAAAAAAAATGGTAGAGTGTGTTGGGTATGTGCCAGAGAATGAACCTCTAATGGAACAACAAGATGAATCACCAAAAAATAGAGAAGAAGAGATAGCCCAGGTTTTGGAAAACATGGAAACCTTCTTTTCTTCTGAAGAAAATGGAAATTTTTGTGGAAATGTGGCTGAACCGGGTGTTAAAATCTCAACCTCTACCCAAATTCTCATAATACGGAAATCCTGTCATCCTCGCCCGGCATGCATGACCAAGATCATCAGGAAGAATCGACTGAAATGATAAAAGAACCAGACATTTCTAGAGGGGGCCATCCTTGATGACCATAATTATGAAGGTAACTCCATTGGCACTGTCCTGAACGAGGAAGAAATTAGAAATCCTCTTAATGTTATTATACCATCCTCACTTTCGATACCAAATGTAGAACCCACTGAAGGGTTAACAGAGAAATATAAAAGGAGAATTAAGATACTAAAGCAAGAAAACCTAAAATTATGGAAGAAGATGGAACAACTCAGGAAAAGGATTAGAGATTACAGCCAAAAGAAAATAAAAATCATGACAACTGGTGGGAATTTCTTTACTCATGTAGAAGTCCAGACTTCGGAAGCCCCCAATACTCATGTAGGAGTCCAGACTAAGAAAAACCTATTTCTTATGTAGAATTCTAGACTGAATAAATTCCCCTTACCTATGTATTAAATCAAATTGAGGAGATTACCACTAGATCTATGGAAACCTAGACATATATGAATCTCTCTTCGGTTATAGCTAAGGAAATGAGCCAAATAGATCTACAAGAGACCGTTAAATAGGCCACACAAACTAAGGTGGTACCTCCTTACTCCCATTTGATCAAGGAGGCCACTATTAAAATTATAAATCAGGAACTGGAAAGGCACAAATAGCTTTAGAACAACACCGAGCAGAAGTAGAACCCCGAGTAGAACATCAGGAATTGTTGCAAAAATTTAAAGCCTTGACTGTCACTAAGGACGAGACTCATACCAAATTTAGGAAATAGAAGAATAAAATAGCGAAACTACAGGGACAACTTTAGAAGACAGTAGAATGAATCAAAGAGATATGCTCTATATATTCTGATATATTGTCTTGCAGGTCTCTAGCCAAAAATTATACCTTGTTTTTTCTTGAATGGTATCTATTACTGAAGGTAAAAGACATATAGGCTAGCCAACCTATTGAGTTCAATTATGACTCTGATTTTATCAATTTTTTTCAAGAACATGAAGACAATGTTAAATATCTTTTATGTGAACTCTACATTCACATCTTTTTTTTGGAAGAGAAAAGGGATGGAAACCCCAGTCCTTTCATTGGGGATGTACAATTCCAAGCCTTCATATCCTTGGCAAAGAATCAAATTAAGTGGCACAGAGCCTATAACATATTCCAAAGGAGAGAAAAAAAATTATATATTTAGGTCAAAGGAAAACATAGTAGCCCTTTGCAGACTTTCATAAAGTATAAAAGGTTCATGCAGTGATCCAGAGTTGTTGAAATATTGGTGCCCACACATAAGGATGTCCTTATTTTTGGACCCAAGTATTTTGAATACATCAAAGAAGAAGCCCTACAAGAAGTGAAGAAGTGACAGTCGATATCTTCTAAGCATATTAAGAACTGAGAACCTTTTGGGTACAGAACTTCCAAGAAACAGTCAACCAGATAAGATTGTATAATCATATGGTCCTGTCTAAAGGACATATGTGGATTGGATTTCGATATTGATGCCCTGTCATCTGGTATCCATTGGATGGATATAGTTTTGAGTATGAGCTCCAAGAAGGTGTGAAGAGTGAAGCCTTGAAGGTTCTTCGAAGTAAAGACAGATTCCTGACTTATGGAGAACAATCTTACTTAGCCTACTCTCTGACTTTGCTACATGTGAATCATATTTTTGCATGAGGAAATTCAAATAGGTAAGCCGTGGGGTAATTTTGGGCCAAGAAAAAGGTATAATTTTCTTCCTTATTTCCTTATTAATTGTTAGATTTTTAGCCAATTTTATCCTTAACTTGTAATAATTCAAGAGAAAAGAATGGAAAAAGTAAGTCGAGAATGATATATTTAATCTATTTTTTTCCTGATATCAAAAAGGTTGTAATTTGGGTAAAATTTTATGCAGATCGTCCTAAAGGAAATATTGTTGTTCCTTAAGATATCTGAGTGGGATATTTATTACGACAATTCCATATTAATATCAGTTACAACTCGATGTCCTGGGCGTAGTTGGAAAACGAAGCCAATAGGAAACTGAACGATATTATATGGAGATTTTATGGTTGAAGGAGAAATCCTGAGAATATTTTGATTCTGAGGATAGCTCTACATTCAATTTTCAAGATGTAATATATAAGACAGTAAAATAAAAGACAAATTTTGTTCGATCATTGTTAATGTCTCGATTTATTATTTTACTTTACATTACAGACTGCAATATAGGTTAATCCTTTTTGGGTTACTCTGAAAAAAAATTGAGTAATAAAGGTGAATAAGATTTCATTTCAATCTTTTGCATTGAGTTTTTCTAGGCAGTACTTCTAGAGACCGTGGGCCCAATCACCAAAGGTTTCACTCTCTATTATGTATCATTGATATTCAAATTACTTTTCAGTAATTTTCATTAGTTTTATTATATTTTATTTACTTTTTCAATTTCCATAAGTAATCGATTGAATTCTGCATCTTAAATGTCATTGAGTGTTTTCTAAAGTTGTTGATAATATAGTATTACACAAATGTGAATGTGAATGCATAATTAATGATTTTCTATAATTTGTGTGGTTAATAGTTTTTCCCTCACGCATTGGATTTACTAAGAATTATATCAAGGTAAATTGTGAGTTAAAATATTTTCTTTTATTAGGATTGTAACTATAGAGTAATTGTGTTCTGTTATTATTTCTGCAACGGTAATGATCTAAATAGCAGTTATTGTGCACTTTGTCATAGCATTAGACTTTATGATTGCATATACTTTGTTGATAGACCTTAAATAGCAAACGAATCCCAAGTTGCTAAAGTAAATGATAAATGGTTGAGATCGATTTTCAAGAGTCATCTTAGTGCACAACAATATCCCCAGGTGAAAACATCCTTTGAGGCACCCTACATGTCTCAAAAAAACGGAAAAACGAAAGAAAGAAAGAAATAAATAATATATATATATATATATATAACAAAGGATCAAATGCGATCCTTACATTATTTTTCTAACATTTCTACAGGGTTCTAGTGACAGTCAATGGAGGTCATAAAACAGGGAAGAAGCTTCAAAAAATCACCTTCACATCCTCCAAATTAGCTCTTTAAATGCACTCCATCCATCCGTTTATTTTCCCCAAGCTTTCCCCATCATCAAAAAGCCTTCCTCACCAAATTTTCCCAAAATCCTAAATTGCTACAGGATTGTCCCAAAACTACTATAGGATATTGATCGGTATGAAAATATGTTTTTTTTGTATTTTATTTTTTCACTCGGGAACAAGGGAGGAGGCCCAAAATAGCCTTATCATCCACTAACCACACTATTTGACCTATTTTCCACCATTATTCCCACCTACTTCCATCAAAATCATTTCCTTTCATCCCTTCATTCACCTTTCCTATCACAACAAAGTTCTCTGACACCCATCCTTAGCTTTCTTATAAATTATCAAAATTTTCTAATGTAATACTTGCAGGAATTAGAGTTCCTAGTGGGGTCTATGTCACTACTACAGTAATACACATATTCATGTAGCAATATGTAAATACCCTATAGGACCACAATCATGAAACCCGATCCAAAATTTAATCACCATGAAGCATTGGAGGACTACAACCCTGGTCCCGAGTAGCCGCAAGATCCTTTGCAAGATACTACATGATCCATGTTCACCAAAAAATAACAACACCCGATTCAATATGGCACCTACATTATAAAGGACTTGCATCATCAAGCTTCAATTATAAATGGACATTTAATTTTTTTTCTCAAATCCAAAGCATGGAGTAATGAAGACAAATAAGTGATGTTTCAGATGAAATTCAAAGAAGCCTCCCCCATTTCCATCAATGCCATGCAAGCATCAAGTTATTAACACATCAACACAAGCATCACCAGGTAGGAACAAGTATGAAAAAATCCTAACCTATCCCCTTGAGCGCATCATGGTTTAAAAAATGTTTTCAATGCATGAGAGATGAGCTTTTATAGGCTAGAATTGGTTCAACAATCTCATACACCCTCAAATAGTAAGATGGAGTTGTACTCCTCTCTTATCATACATGTAGAAAATACAAAATAAAAAAAGGTGATCACTATGAGGGGTGGGTCGATGGGCTTATGGTTGAGTTGTGAAAGTGGTAGGTGAGGGACAACTCATACAACGCGTTGAGCCCACAACCCAACCACCAATAGCATAAAAGCAGGCCTGCGCCTCATTTTTCATAATTCACATTATTAAAAATTAAAGGAGGCCCACTACCACCATTATAAGTTGAGTTACCTATACCATAGGTCTTATATACTACTACATAGGGGGCTACAGGACTACGAGACATCTCCTATAGAATTGAGATAGTTTGCTATAGGATTCAGACTGTGCGCTACAAGATCACTCTCAACTGCTGTGAGATCGTCCAAAGTCATTCAAAAGAGCCCAATGTTAAGAAATTTTGCCCACAAAACCATATATTCACAAAGGAACCTCCAATTTAAGGTACCTAGTTTTCCTCACCACTTGTGGACAAGAAGCCTGCACAATTTTTCATTTTTTTCCATTAAACATTCTATAGAAAATATCTAAAAAATAAAGGAAAATTAATTATGACTCTTTCTTGTGAATTGAGCATGATAGTAGGGAAGTGGAATTGTTTTTTAGTTGGGCATGCAATTTTTCCTTCACCTAACCTATAAAAGTGAACTGCTCCTTTACTCCTCTTCTCAAAACGTAATTTTGTTAGAAAATATCTAAAATTGGTAATTGATAGGAGATTGTTTTGCAAAACTTTGAAAATTTACAGTGAAATCCATCGGGGTGTTTTTAATCGAAGAGAACCCAGAGACTCATCAAAGATTCATCGACACCCTCATATCATGGATATCTTTGCAAATCACCAATGGTTGGAATTATTTGAGAACTTCAAGGGGTTTTATGATGATATTTATCATGATTTTGCATTAGGCCTCTGGCCTCGAGCATAAAATAGTGCTACTACCATTTTACGAGGGCTCGTCATCCATCTGAATGAAACTTTTATTAGCAGAGTCACCACCTTTCCTCTAGGAGTAATATGGAGCAAGGAAGAGAAAAAGAGGTTATCACATCCAAGAATAATTTTTTCCTCCCTCAGGAGCAGTATATTGAGAAAAAATGAAGCTATGAGATATATTCTACCCTATCCATGAGATGAGTTAGCATATCACATTCTGAAATATATATCTAGTTAGGGGAGACTTAGTTTTTTCTATTCCTATCATTTTAGGCTACTCTATGAGCCAAGGTTCTAGATGGATTTACCTATCCCAAGTAGAGAAAAATTCCCCATTTTACTTTCCAATCCATAATAGAGATGAGCCAAAGGGTGAGGAGAGGAAAACATCAATATAAATCTCACCCTAGGATCATAAGGCTCATTCCCATGGACATACTTTGTAGATATGGACAAGGATACTTTCCTTGAAAAATAATTCTAAGCCTTATTGGAACATGGAGATATAGAAAAGAATGGTTATGAAGAAATAGAGTCTAGATAAGAAGAATCAGAGGTAAAATAAGAGTCTGGTGAAGAATCAGAAAATAATTATAAAGGAAGAAGAAAAACCATAAGGACATACTAAAACAACTATGCCCAATAATGACTCGGGCAAGATTGTTGTAGCATAGGCAAGAGAACAAGGAACCAAAAGGGTCATTGAGGAACCTTTCAGGACTCAGAATAGAAAAGGAAAAGAGCAATAAACAAGTGTTTTAGAAGGAAATATTGAGGAAGAAGTGGATGCCACCCTGGCAGCCTTAAGTACACCACTCAATCCTAAGGCGAGAAAGCCAAGGCAATGCCCTCTATATTTCAAGAAGAGGAGATGAAATAGACTTAAGAAAGGAAAGCCTCAACCTTCCTAAAAAATCGCCATCACCATTGACGGGTCGAGTAGCCACCAGGAGGATAATTGGAGAAAAATAAGAAAAAAACGAAAGAAATAACCTCCCTCAAATATAAAGGAGAACAAGAAGGTAGGGAGGTGCTACAAGAAGGTACTATAAGTTCTACAGGAAAGTGTTTCACAACTACAAGAAGGAGGCGAAGGGTCATAAGAGCCAAAAGAACCAGACCCCCAACTAGACCTTGGGTCCTATTATAAGTTCTTTGAAATAGGATAAATAATACCTACCAAGTTTGTAGTACCAATCCTCCTTCAGCTAGAAAAATAAATAGGTAGAAGCCACTAATGGATGAAAATAGAAAGGTCCAGAGGAATTGAGGATGTGGGTTTGGTGGAAGAAAAGAGGAAGAATATGGGTTAGGAGATGGTTGACTTAATATTCAAAGAGGAAAATATGAGAGAGAAGCTGCAAATAGAAAACAAGAGACTAAGGGACCGATTGTAGGAGAAGTATGAGAGACTTATTACCATGGCAAGCTTGGCTATGGAAGTTTTTGCAGTCTTGAATTCGCTTATTTTTTATGACCCTTTTAATTTCCTTTCCATCCTTTTCACAATATTTTTTCTACATTTTCAATTTGAAAGGTCATCTTAGATATGCTCAAACATCATAAGAGCTATCATTCATTCATGGGTTTATAATCTGTTGTTTCATTACTAAATTTAATCAAAAAATTCCAATAACTACCAAATTGCACTCGTTTTTCAACTAACTAAATATTTTGCAGCTACATCAATGGTTAGAAGGTTCTAGCATGCTTGAGGAGGAATAAAGGATATAGGTTGAAGGAAATTGATATACATATGGAAATCCACCTACCACGTTGATTTGGAAGCTCACTCAGTTTGAGAGATCGAATGGTAAGACTAAAAGCCAACTATGGTTATAATAATCCAACCGTGCACAGAATTTGGAGGATCATGATACTATCAAGAAAGCATGGAATTGGATGAGGATAATTTCAAGTCAAAAGTTACGATATGTCAAATAAAAATCTTCTCATGATTTTCTCTTCCAATAGGAAATCATGTGAAGAATTATTTCAATTTCAATTTAATTTCTTAGTTGTCAAAATGAAAACTTGTTTATTGGCTTATAACTCTTAAGATTTTTATTTAACATAGGATTATAAAAATTCCTAGAGCAAAGCAACATAAATAGATATTCTTTTTAAGTTTGTAATCATTCGTTATTGAAGACTTTGAAATTCAATACAATTTACTCTGCTCCTTTGGTGATCATTGTGTGGGTGAATAGTTTTATAATTTTTCTCATGCTTATACTCAACAAGAGCCCCCCTACAAGACTTGTAAGTTAGTTTAGTATTTTGTTATGTTAGTTGTCAATTTATTTCATGAATATTCTCTTTTTCATTGCAATTAGTTCATTTTTTTATTGGTATTTGTTAAATGACCTTTGGTTTAACGTTCATTAGTTTGAATAGGTCGAGCACTCATAAAAAATAAAATCAAATCTGTTTCATTATTTGCTTCATTCATATGTTTTTGTTTTGATTCCATGAGTAATGGAAAGATCAATTCTACTCACACATGCGCATATTTGTAATCCTTCAAAGTTATATTTTGGATTGTCGTTTTTCTGAAGTAATTAGAATAATATTTCCTTTTTGTTGAATAGAAGAGATATTTTTATTTCAAAGAATAATCTATAATAACATTCAAATTCTCAAGTGGAATTAAGATTTCAATCTTCTCATAGAACAGATCTTTCAATTCAGTTCAAATAGAGTAATTATTTTCTTGTTGCAATAGATTATGTTTTAAATCATGTTGATAGTTATAATTTTCAATTGATCTCACCTTGAGGTTTAGTTTTATTTCAAAATAATAATTCTGATGGAAAGACCATGTGCATAAGAATGATATGAGTTAATATAGTTACATTAAATTTCATCTTTTAAAATAAAAAATAGAACTTCTAGCATATATTGTGCACATGCACTTCACAAGTACACGAACCTTGGTTGACAATTAATGAATTAATTTCACCATCTATTAAATTACCCAACATTTTGGCGTCGTTTCCAAGGAAGTGTATATAGGATTTAATTTTTGGCTTGCATATCATCTTAGATGAATTCATCTTGTAGATGCATATTTAAAACATATTAAAAATCATTTAGAATGCATGTATAGAGAATTAGATTCTAGGGGTATATTTGTAACTAGAGGTAGAGGACAAAGTTCAATATCAGCATCACCAATCACATCCACTAGACCATGTAATGCCATGCCATCCACTGACACTCACATTCCATCCATAATAGGTATACATAGAAATCCTGAGGTGCATAGGTTTGAAATTCAACCTAGGCACTCACAAACTTATTCCACTGAAGTTGTAATTGAAGAACCTACATCCCTTACTAAAGGAGTTATATTTCTCTCATCAATAAGAGAAAATATCTTAGGACAGGAGTTAGAAGTACCTAGTGAGGAAGAAGAAGAAATTTTTCTAAGATACCATTAGTATAATAACTATAGGAAGAAGTAGACAATCCTATTTTTTAACCTTATATTATCTATGAAGAGTCTACAATGGCAGGAGAAGGGGAAGGAGTACACAATGTAAATTATGAACTTAGGATTGGAGGTGGAAGAGATAGAGGAGGAAATAGAGGAGGTGGTGGAGGAAAAGGTGGTAGAGGAGGTAGGGGAGAACCATATACATATGGATTTCCTATCATTAATGAAGATACCACAACCACAATAAAAAACATCTCGCCTTTTATTCTTCCAAATTTTCATGGCTTAAGAAATGAGGATCCATAGACATTTCTTTTTTAGTTTGAAGTGTTATATAGATCCTATGACTATTTACTTGATACTAAAAAATTGAAATTCTTTCCAGATACTCTAAAATATGGAGCCCTTAAATGGTTTATGGGTCTAGGAACATATACTATTAGAACACAGGATGAAATAAAAAGGGTGTTACTGGAAAAATACAAAGACTATTGTGTGCCCCATAACCTGAAGGATGAGGTATTTAAGATGATTTAAAAGGAGGATGAAAGCCTTAAAGACATATTGGAAATATTTTCCTACAATATTAAAAGGGATAGGATGCATGATTTTGATGAGGAAACATTAAAATCTCTTTTGTTAAAAGCTATAAGAGATGAATGGATTGACCTCCTCGATTTAGTGGGAAAAGGAAATGTTTCCCAATTATTATTTAGTGAAATGTGTGAGTTGTGAAAACATATTTCAATAGGTAAGGCTAGATATGGTAAGAGTCCAAGAGATCCAACCTTTTGAAGAGTTAGTAAATATGCATATGGAATAGTGAGTAGAGCAGAATTAGGAAATTTGCTTAATAAATTCAAAACAGATATCCTTGGGAATATTAGCGAACAACTAGATACAAAACAAGAAAAATGTTGAGAATGTTAAATTATCCATATTCTTTCCTAGGTATAGGAAAAATCATGCCCTAAGAGAGTGTCCTCTTGATAGTATCTAAATTTGTGTCATACGTGCTTAAAGTTATGATTCAAAAGAATGTCCTTCAATACCCCGACTTAAGGTTGTCTTTCAGGATGAATTTGGGTCAAGCTAAGTTGAATCACTTTGCTTTATTTGTAAAATACCATGGAAGCCCCAATGATCAGATATAACACAAGTTCTTAACACTCAATTTCAATCATATGCACAACCAGAGAATAGTTGGACTACACCTATGCCTTGGAAACCTTGGTCATCTAAACCTCAAAACCCATCTTGGACACAAGGTTGGAAGAATTTTATGATAGAAATCCCCAGTATCCTCAATTACAACAACCTTATTCCCCTTACCAACCTCAATACCACCCTCCCCAACCAACCCAACCTTCTCAACCTCAATTTCAGTCTCAACCACTAAATTAACCACTTCCATTACTGTTGAAAAATGGCAACAAGAAAATCCTGATTTAATTTTCCCTTGAATTAAACTAGGAGAAAAATTTAATTCCACATCACAAGACAACAAGAATATGTTAACTAAGTTAATTTGACTTAATTGGCTCAGTTAATTCGATTTGAGGGCCTAACTTGGGGCATGTAGAGTGTATCCTACTTCTTAGGAGCCTAGGATGGGTTTAATTTGTGTTGTAATAGTTTAATTCAAATAAACTGAGTTAAAGTCAGTTAAAATAGTCCCAACTATTGGAGGAACTAGTGGGAGGTCAAGTAGTCGGTGTTTACTCAGTGATCAATCATTTAACTGGTAAATTAACCATAATTATTTCATGCATGTAGGATCTGTGAGTTACCCAGTTGAGATTGGAGTTCAAGAGTAGTGTATTATCAATTTTATAATTATCTAAGTTGTACAGGTCACTCATAAAAAATGAGATATTAGTGAGTATGTGACCAGAAAATTTAGTGACCACTCTTATTTCAAGTGAATGACTACTAAATTTGAGCAATTTTAAGTGACCCAACTAAAAATGACTAATTTATTTTAGGGATAAACTATATGACTAGATAATAATTGACCCAACTAAAAGTGACTAACTTAAATGACTAAATTAGTCTAGGATTAAAATATGTGACTAGATAATAAGTGACAAAATTAAAAATGACTAATGTAAATGAATACTATAGTCCAAGAATAAAACTATGACCAACTAAAAAGTACCATATGAATTAGTCATTTATACTAGTCATTTCTAATTGTATCACTCTGAAAATGGAAAATTGCATTTTTGATACTAAAGTGTTACATTTCACTAAATTTTAACACTATAGATAGATTTAAAGACCCTCATAAAGGTCTATATGAATCTATCTATAATGCTAAAATTATAATAGTTCTATACAATATAGAGTATAAGTTTACAATATATAATAGTTTTATACTCCATTTTGAAGGAGGGATGAGAAAAAAAGTTTTAAATTGATATCGAAGGGTTTTAAAGGTTGATAAGATCTATTCCTCATATCTTAGAGAGACGAGACACTATTTTTTGTGGGGTTTTTGTAGTTTTGTTACATGCCATGGTTGATTATTGCACTAGATTCATTGAAAAAATGATTTCATTAATTTTTTCTAGGATGAAATCTAATCGCAAGTGTACGAAAAAAGATCATTTTAGCTGTGCATAAAAAACAACCCTAACATCAAATATGGCTGCGAATTTCTTTATATCTACAGTTAGTTGACCAAGATAAATGCTACAAAATCCAGATCTATGCAATAAAAGACATTAACCAATAAATAAAAGAAAGAGTTGCTCCATGCATCCAATAGACAAGACAAGAATATTTTTAAAGAATTTTTGTATTTTTTTACACCTGGGAAGGGAACATAGAAATATGTTACCAGTCTCCCTCAATGGGATGGGTTCTTTATGTTCTTAGCACTTCAGATATAAGATCTCTCTCTCTTGATGGTAGAAAACACATACAAAAAATGGAACTGAAAGGGCTCACAAGAAAAATGGTAGCAAAATATGACAATGATGGAGGATCAAAGTTAGACCAAAAGTATAGATCCAGAGTGATCTTTAGGCAACAAAAGGTACTGAGTGAATGGAAAACCCCTTCTATTTATAACAAAATATTGAGCTAGTCTAGATATTGGTGCATAATTAAAATAGTATTAACCAAATCCAGATCCAACTTTTATGGAATATTTTATTATATTTGTTTGAGGGAAAAAGAACTTGAATTTGGTCAAATCCATTTATTTGTAAATAGTAATAAATGAATGATTTATCTATTATTTTAAGGATGTGTTTGAGTAATAATTAAATAAATAGTGATTCATTCAATTATTTATTAATGATTTAGTCAAATTTAACAAGGAAGATTATTTAAATAAGGTTTAAATAATTATTCCTAGAAAATAATAATACAAATAATGATTTATCTAATTAATTTTCCTTTTTTGGGTTAAATATGACCAGGAATATTAATTAAATTGTAGTTTAAATAATTATTCCTTGAGGAAAATCGAACAAATATGGATTTATTCAATATTTCCTCATGGGGTTTCCTGTTTAGACCATAAAAAACTTAATAAATTAAGGATTACTAAGTTATTTTTCATAGTGAAAGAAATTTTACTTAGGGTAAAATTGGTCTTACATTGTGTACTTTGGTCCATCTAATAATAACAGGTTAGATGACCAAAAATTGGTGTAACAGATTCCACCCCAATGTGTGAGCGTTAGGAGCTAATCGTATAACTGAAGTACTTTGTAAGAACTCAATCATTAGACACCGAAGGGGAAGTCAGCGAGAGAAATATAAGGTACAACAAAGTGCTAGAGGCCAAGACCCTAAGGAGGTGAGACTTATAGGTGAAACAATTCTCTTTTATGAGTGAGTACCTATGCTACAAGAGGTGGGGGAAACATACCTATGCCCACCAAGACAAAGTAAAAAGAATAATGCATCCAGTAAACAAGGGACTGAACTATATAGTACATGCTGGCATGAACATGAGCCAAATAAAAGTATGATAATGGGTCCCACATACATATTGTGCCTGGGATAACAACCAGGAATTATAAAATAATATATGAGTACATGAGAAATAAGTACAACCAAGGAGGCCCTATAAATAGGAGAGGGCTCTGAAAATGTGAATGATACATGCAAACTAAAAGGCGCTGCAAGCGGCTGTGAGAACATGATCCCCTACAGCGGAAAATGTTGTACAATTTTGTACATTTTTAGTATTAATTAGTCTAATGCATGGGTTTTGGGGTGGGTCAAAGCCCCAAACGCATTGTAATGGGTCAAGGGTAGACCTATAGTCTGCAAACCACGATTTTCAGACCAAGGGAAAGCGTAGGCTAAGTCGTTATAAATAGATGAAAATTTTGAGTCTAGAGGTAGGAAAGAATTAAGTCTGATGCTATGTGTGAATTATTAGATCTATTTTGGGTTGTTTTGGGTAAGGAATCCTTTTGACTGTGTGCGCAGAGATCCTCAGTCCTACTGTGTGCGGACCTTGTTGGTTGTGTGCATAGGCTTTATTTTGGATTGTAACTGGGTTTTGGATGCTAATATATGTAGATATAGTTGAAGTATCTCTGCTTTATCTGGATATATTGTGTCATTGTTGATGCAAACCTTTGGAATCTGTTCGGAGCTGCGAATACATCTGTGCTATCTGTTTATGTTACAAATATATCTATGTTATGGTATAAAGTATATGTATGATCTGTTATAGATGCATTTATGATAGTAAGTGCTAGTAAAATACTGATACGCATGTGGATGCGAAGGTACTAAATAGATATATGCATGTTAATAACTCTGTTATGATTAATTACAGATTATATTGTTAACAAACCTGCGAATAGACCTATTTTGAGCAAACCCGACAAGTTGCGAACATAAATGTTCTTGACTTACCTACTCTCTCTCACGGTGTGGAAACCTAGTTCCAACACCCTCCCATACTACTTCGGGTGAGACCGTGGCCTGCACAAATAGGTCACTGCCAAAAGGGCCAGTAGTATAGGGGTTTTTTGGCAAGCCTTAACCTCCGAATCTAGGTCAGGACCCCTCAAGCCAAAAAATGGTTCTGTTGTCGGGATTGGGAGCAATTTGAGAGAGAGATTTGGTAATGCCAAGGGATCATTAAAGACCTCAGAGGGTGTAAATTGAAGAGTGTTTTGAAAAAAAAGTTCAGGAATTTGCTGTGAAGGAGAATCACATCACAAATTTGACAGCTAAAAAGTAGAAGAATAAGTACATCCTCATTGAGGTCTGCGAAATTTTCTTTGTAAAATTTTTAAATGAGCTTCAGGAGTATTTAGAGAGGCTCGTAGATTTCCAGACATGTTGGAAGGACGAGCGGGTCACGCAGTGGACTCCCAAGTTGATCTAGTAGTTAGAAAGAACTAATAATACCATCACCCGTACAGTGGATCACTGGGTGGATAGCATGCTAGCAGGCTTTGTGATAGAGTTCACAGTCAATCAGTTCGTGTCCTATTATGAGGCAGAGCAGAGGTTCTTCAAGGGTTTCCAGGGTAAGTTTCTGAAAATACTTCCATTATTAATCAAAATTTTGTTGTGTGAAAAAGGCATTCTGTACAGCCACACCGAGTGAATAACCTCCGATGTGGGTGAAATCACAACAGGAAATGGTAAGTACTACTGTACTAATCAAGAAGGAGATAGATCTATCTACACTCTGGTAAGAGAATCGATTGCACATAGCCCTCAAGCTACACCATCGTCAAGTCAGCATAGGGGTAAAATCTCACCCATACCTCCACCACCACCAAAAGACGATGTGGCCTCGCACATGAAGCTACCTACCTTAAAGGGTGTAGGGGATGAGGATATGGAACGATTTTGGTTTGTCACAGAATCAGTATGCGCTGTGAAAAATGTGTCTAGCGATGCTGTAAAGAGAGTGCAGTTGTCGCTTGCCTTTGAAGGAAGGGCATTATATTGGTATATGGGATACGTAGGACAACACACAGATCCATCTATCCCAGAGATCAAGACAACATTAAAACAATAGTTTCTAAATCCTAATTCCTACTCACAAATAGTGGTCAACTTAAAAGACTTTATACAAGGACCCACTGAATCAGTATGGGAAGCTGATCAATGGTTGAAAAAGGTTATCAGAGATGGGAAATTTTAGTATGATGATAGGCAGCACAAATAATGGTTTATCACTATAATGCCACCTCCCCTACATGGACCTATGGGTTAGAAATTGATCGCAACGCAGGAGAAGGCTTCGGAGATTGCTATGAAACTAGTGGTTGTGCCAAGGGATGATGCTCAGTTTGGGGTACAACAGATCCAGGGATAGTTGGAGGCAATGCACATTGAAATATAGAACTTGCGAAAGGAACAAGGAAAAGAGGCTAGTCCAGGCATATGGTGCATAAGATGTAGGGTGTCCGGTCATACCAAGGATCAGTGTCCCTTGCTAGAAGATTTCATGTAGGCTAGAGGACCTAGCCCATTACGTCCTAAGGAGGCTGCGGGACCAAGTATTCCAATGTTGTGGTGTGCTAGTTATCATGTTGTTGGGCTACATGACACTAACGACTGTCCCCTCCTGGGTGCTTACGTTCCAGAATTGAAGCAACAATGGTGTTGATTCTGCTCCTTTGTGGGGCATGACAAGCATAATTGTCGGACCTATGATTTGATGATAGATCGAGGAAACCTATACAGGGTGCAAGCTGACCCTTCTTCACCACTATCTCCCTCAAGTAGAGGAGGCTCCCCATCTAGGGGTAGGGGAGGGGGAAGGGGTGGAAGCATAGGTCAGGGAAGAGGAAAATTGATTTGTTACAACTGTGGGGAGATAGGGCACTTTGCAAAGGATTGTCCAAATCCTACGTGACATTCTTGCTGTTATTGCAGACAACTTGTGTTGGGTGTGGAGCCTGATTTTCATCCTGATTCAGAGATCCTTGTTTCATCTGGATGTATACCCCAGGAAAACTATACACCCCTACAGCGGGGGGGTGCGGGGGGGAACTTGTACCCCCCATGGGGTCCGGGGGTGCTGACCGCTGGGCTGGGGGGTCTGCAGGCTAGCAGTCCCCCGACGAGGGTTTCCAGGGCAGCGCCACCAAAGCTAAAAACAAATGTAAAATTGTCTTGTAAAAGTATAGTATTTTATAGTCAATCTGGGCCATTCATTAGGCGAAATATCTGACGGTATAAGTTGTGTTTAGTTCAAGGTTTCTTGCCGTAGAAGGCAACCCCTCGCTCTGTATGAGGGTATTGTGTTGTGGCTGTGCATTTTATGAGTATTCTTAGAGCGAGAATCAGATAGGGAGATTGTGAGAGAGAATAGAGGATATTATAGCGGATCTGTTTTAGGTTGTGTCTCTTCATTTTTCTGGATAATAGAAAGGAAGGACTGGCTGTTCGGGTTGGACGTAGCCCAAACTAGGTGAACCAAGTATATCTGTGTCTCTCTGGTTTTATGTATTTTATGTGCTTGTGTTTTCCGCATATTTTGTGTGTTGCATTTCTCTATAATATATAATTTTATAACAACTGGTATCAGAGCCGAAGGTCTATTTGGCTGACAAACTTGCAGGAAAGAAGGGTTCCTCGTTCTAGTGGGAGCAATGGCAGAATATGGTAAGTTTAGGGTCGAGAAATTTAATGGCCAAAAATTCCCGCTATGGAAGATGCGGATGGAAGATTATCTGTATCAGAAAGATCTATAACTACCATTAAGTGGAAAAACAAAGAAGCCGACGGCTATGACAGATGAAAAATGGGAGATTCTTGATAGTGTAATATTCCAAAAATGGAGAATGTGGTAATACTTCACACAATATAAGAAATTACAACAAGATAAAAAGTAAATCTAAGTACGAATCAGAATATGCAGAAAGAGCTGAGCCATTTTATTATATTGGAGAAGAATCAGTTACACAAGTACAAAATATAGGTAGATCTAGCCAAAGAGATGAGCTAGGATCACCCTGAAAACATGTGTGGAGCAGGTATAGTGTAACTGTTGAGGCTCTGCATCAAATACTGCGTTGTCTCTTCAGTAGAACATAAACATGTGGTTGCAGGCTGAAAAGAGAAATCTAGATATACTCAAAACTGGAGCTTTGATGAAGCCAAGATTCAAGATCCGACCAATGTGATGGATTCCCAAGATAACGCAGAAAGGATTTTCCAGATCTGCAACTTTGGAAAAAATCACCTCCCTAGGGTTTGATCCTTGATTTGCTAGGAAATAAGATCTGAAGCTAGATCTAAAGGATAGATGGCTGAAATATGTGCTCAGATCAGATCTATGCTTGAAGGGTTGATCTCTTCCTCAGATCTATGACCTAGAAGCTCTAGATCTGGCTTCTCAATCATCCAAGTGATGATTGCAGCTGCTGCAACACAACTACCTCTAAAAAATGTGATGTGAGGGAAAGATAGGCCTTCTGCCTACTGAAATATGCTGCAATAAACCCTAGGCTGATGGTAAGACTGATGGTAATGTGGAGAAATTATCCTCCACTAGATTGCTAGCTGAAGTACTAGCAGCTTCCTTCCTCCTTTTAGATCTGCAATATGGACAATGTTATCCTTGTGGAGAATACTAGTGCTAGGAGGTCAATAAATTTTAGCCTAATGAAAAATCTGCAATGTGGCTCTGGGAGTGCTGATCTATAAGCCCAAGTTATGGGAATAATCCCTCACCTTGTTCTCTAGCTGAATTACTGAAGACAACTTCCACCTTCCAACTTGATTTGCAGAAAATTGCAGTTTTCTGAATATGAATGTTCTGTAGAAAGTAGAAAAAGGAAATGGCACTGAAATCTTGATGTATAATGAAGTAAAATCCTCTTCCTTAGATATCACTCAAAGAAAGAGGTGGGATTCCCGCCCGGGAACACCTTGTGCTAAACAGCACCTGCAATCTCTGCTAAACAGCCCAAGAATGCAATGGAATGTCACTTGACAATACCAGATCTAAAATATCATACATCAAATAATCCAATATTCCTTTCACCTTTGCCTTCATATCCTTTATAATGATTGAGCCATCCCAAGCCTTGGCCCTAATCTCAACTGCGCATTCTCATGTGAACAAGCTCCTCCAAGTGGGACTGCACTGTTTGACTAAATCAACCAAATAGTCTAGGTGCAATGTACACCTCCTCCATCATGTGTGCTTCATTTGCACATGATCCTCCACCACTTGATCATTAATGCTCAATGACCCTTTTTTTGACATATTCAAGATCTTAGTTAACTGAATCAACCCTCCATGATCTCTCTCATTAAACGAGACATGATCTCCAATCTCATTCACATTAGTAGTTGCTCAACTACCTCTTTTTGAAAATCTAGTCTAAATTAATCCACATTCACACACACATAGTGGATATTTATTCTCATTGAGGATTGTGGGTCCCTCCACCCTTTTATTTACTTAATTCATTAAGAAAATCAAGGACTCTAATATTCCAAATATAATGTGAAAATTTTGGAATATTACAGTCTCCCCCACCACCCCCCCCGCAAGGAAAAATTTTGCTTGTCCTGAAGCAACTCCTAAAGTAGATGCAAGGCCATCTATTCCCCTCCATATGGCATCCACATAAGGAATCCTTCCTCCATTTTCTGCAATAGTTTATGTATGTTTGGTTCCAAATTTGTCTTTTAAAAACATAAAGAAAGACCTCCAACTGTTTGGTTAGATGTCCTCCTCCCATCATAAAGTACCAAGTGACAACCATATGATGTCCAACATCATCAATACATGAGAGACATACAATAAAGTAGCTCTTTCCATAAAGGAAAAGCTTCATCATACAATACACTCCTTCATCCCATGTTTCATGAGCTAGATTTAGCATTGATATGCTCCCATTCTTAGCCTTGTTGGATCCAAACTCCATCATTTCAAGGTTATGCAAAAGAAGAAGGAAGAGGTAATATGGGTAGATAAATATATCAAACCATATTCTCCCAACAATAACGACCGGAGTAAGGCCCTTTGCTGCCATCCTCCATCTCCTCGATGTAAGATAGACAAGCCAAACTCCCCCAAAATAAATCCAGGCAACAAGAGATCTTTCTGCTTCCTCTTCGCCTCATGTGCATCATGGAACAAAAGTATACTAATGGACATGTTAGATTTCACATCAGCCCCATATAAAGAAACATCACTAATGCACATCATGAGATCATTATGCCAAATTTTACACAATACAAAACACATAGACATAGGAGATGTCAGGTGGTGGCCAATCTCTCTCAAGTGAAACCAAAATTAACATGCCTTCCCTTGCTGAAATTTATCATTGAAAAAAAAAGGCATGATTCAGAAAATTATGAGCTATTGGGTGGTATCCATACTCACCCAAGAGCAGCCAGCGCAACCATGCCTCATTGTTTATTTCATACATTTTTTTCAAGGCATGGACCAGAAAAATAGATGCCTTTGGAGAGTGACAGGGATCTCCCAATGGAAGCCAACATAACCAAGCAAGCTAGCCCATACAAATCTGCAAGTGGCTTTGCAACTCCCTACTTATTATCTTTACCCATTCACTCCCATGGGGATGATGAATGAGGTACTGGATAATCATGGCATCCTTCCTTTGTAGAATGCCATCCTTCCCAAACTGTTGAAGACTTTTGCATTTCATGAAATGTTTAAATGCATCTCTAAGGAGATCTCTTAATGAGAATCTCTCTCCATCAAAGGCCCTCCAAAACCAATGAAGTTTTGGATTTAATGCAAGTAGAAGTTTCTCTTTGAGCAGTGAGAGGCTCATTGAGAAAGGGTCATCTAGAAAGGAGAAAATGTTTCTCATTTCAATATGTCTACCATTTGTCATCTTTTCTTCCATTGCTTCATGAGTGAAGCTACCTCCAGAATGCTCCAAGAATGATGAAGCCCTTTCTTTGTCACAGCTAGTAAGGGACAACGTTGTAGATCTGCAGTGTGATACATGCACTGTCTCAAAGAAATTTACAACACTGATCTCACAATCAGTCATCGTACATAGGATAATGTTAATCCCATTTTCTGAAACTCTACATCTCAACTCAAAGGGTTGAATGCAACTCAAAAATGATGAATGGGGATAGTTTTCAGTCTCTTCCTTGATTAGATCAAGGCTCCTCTGCGTTGTGAAATGTCTCTGCTTCAAATCAAAAAAAAATTCTAACCCTTGGTTATGAAATGATCTTGAAACCATATGTGTTGAAATTTTATGCATACCTTGGATCAACTAATATGGGGGGAACCTCTTGAAAAAACATAAGAGTTCCTCCAACTGGGACAATAGTGTATCCAACTACTGGTAAGAGTGATATCCTCTTTTCTCCAAGTGTACCAACGCTATTATCTTCCTCCTCTTCATCATGCATCTCCCGATCCATGCATGGGACTCCATATGTCAAGAGCTCAAGACCATCTTGCAAAGATGCAAGTGCCTCTTCTCTAGATACAAGTACTTCTATAGCAGGTGGTGAAAGTAGTGACCTCTTGTCCAGAGTGACAATATTGACATCCTTTCTCTTCTCTACATCAAACTTATTTCTCAACTTGTGAAAGAAATTTGAATACTTGGTCACCTTTGCATGCTCCATGTGCCCAAACCACCAATATTCTTCTTCATCTAAGAGATGAAGTGCTGCAATTTGAACAACCTCTTATTTAGCCACAGGATGTAACTTGAAAAACGAATCTAACTCCCTCCTCCAAGCTTTGACATTGCTTGAGGAAGATCCATCAAATTTAGGCAAATATAATCTATTATGCCTCCTCCTTCTATTGCTCCTATAGGATCCTCTCTCTTCTTTAATCTGGAATAATTGTTGGAGAGTTAGTTTCTCCTTGAAAGCTCTAGACTGTGCTTTGTACTCTGCAAGATATAGACTGAGAGTCTCATGAGTCTCAGGTTCATTTCTTCCTTCACTTCCATACCTCTCACCTTCCTCAAAGAAAGGGGGCATAATGGATCTATGAAGAGATCTAGGATTCTCCGATCTTCTTTTCTGCTGATGGGAAGTACTTTCCTCATCACATCTTCTTCTCGAATCTTCTCTTTTTTCTTCCTCCTTCATTTGATAGAACTCTTTTGAGAGATCTTGCATGGATATAAAGAAAGGAGTGACAAATTTTTCATCCTCCATGATAGATCTCACCTATATGTTCTTCTTTCAATGTAGAAATATGAAGTGTCCACAAGATGAGCCAAAGATCATGCTATGATACCACTGTAACATCCCAAAAAGGGATAATGCAATAATACTTCACACAATATAAGACCTTACAGAAAGATAAACAATAAATCTAAGTACAAATCAGAATATGCAAAAAGAGGTGAGCCATTTTTTTATATTGGAGAAGAATCAGTTACACAAGTACAAAATATAGGTATATCTAGCCAAAGAGATGAGCTAGGATCACCCTGAAAACATGTGTGAAGTAGGTAGAGGAAAATTGTTGAGGCTCTGCAGCAAGTACTACACTATCTCTTCAGCATAACATAAACATGTGGTTGTAGGCTGAAATTAGAAATGCAGATCTACTCAAAACTGGAGCTCTGATGATGCCAAGATTCAAGATCTGGCCAATGTGATGGATTCCCAAGATAACCCAAAAAAGGATTTTCCAGATCTAAAACTTTGGAAAAATCACCTCCCCAGGGTTTGATCCTTGATCTGCTAGGAAATACAGATCTGAAGCTAGATCTAAAGGATAGATGGATGAAATATGTGCTCAGATCAATTCTGTGCTTAAAGGGTTGATCCCTTCCTCAGATCTATGAGCTAGAAGCTCTAGATCTAGCTTCTCAATCCTCCAAGTGATGATTGCAGTTGCTGCAACACAAATGCCTCTAAAAACTATGTTGTGAGGGAAAGAGAGGCCTTACGCTTACTGAAATGTGCTACTATAAACCACAGGCTGATGCTAAGATTGATGGTAATGTGGATAAATGATCCTCCACTGGATTTCTAGTTGAAGTACTAGAAACTTCCTTCCTCCTTTCAGATCTGCAATATGGACAATGTTATCCTTGTGGAGAATACTGCTGCTAGGAGGTCAATAAATTTTGGCCTAATGCCAAATCTGCAATGTGGCTCTGGGAGTGCTGATCTATAAGCCCAAGTGATGGAAATAATCCCTCACCTTGTTCTCCAACTGAAGTACTGAAGACAACTTCCACCTTCCAAACTGATCTTTATAAAACTACAGTTTTCTGAATATGAATGTTCCACAGAAAGTAGAAAAGTAAATGACACTTAAAGCCTAATGTATAATGAATTAAGATCCTGTTCCTTAGATATCACTCAAAGACATAGGTGTGATTCCCACCGGGGAACACCCTATGCTAAACAACACCTACAATCTCTGCTAAACAGCCCAAGAATGCAGTGGAATGTCACTTAACAATTCCAGATCTAAAATATCATACATCAAATAATCCAAGATTCCTTTCACCTTTGCCTTCATCTATTTTATAATGATTGAGCCATCCCAAAACTTGGCCCTAATCTCGACTGCACAGTCTCATGTGAACAAGATCCTCCAAGTGGTACTACATTGTTTGACCAAATCAACCAAACGGTCTAGGTGCAATGTACACCTCCTCCATCATGTGTGATTCATTTTCACATGATCCTCCACCACTTGATCATTAATGCTCAATGACCCTTTGTTTGACATCTTCAAGATCTTATTTGACTGAATCAACCCTCCATGATCTCTCTCATTAAATGAGACATGATCTCCAATCTAATTCACATTAGTATTTTCTCAACTACCTCTTTTTGCAGATCTAGTCTAAATTAATCCACATTCACACACACAAAGTGGATATTTATTCTTATTGAGGATTGTGGGTCCCTCCACCATTTTATTTACTTAATTCATTAAGTAAATTAAGGACTCTAATATTCCAAATATAATATGAAAATTTGGGAATATTACATATGGAAAGGCACTCAGAACAATACGGTTGTGCCTCGTGGCATCGGTAGCCTTCAATATTTCAAAGGAAAAAATAATGGAGGGTTTGATTAAGGCATTGGAAAAAGTATATGAAAAATCCTTGGGCTCAAACAAAGTGTTTCTCATGAAACGTTTATTTAATATGAATATGTCGGAAGGTGGATATGTTGTAGACCATTTAAATGATTTTAATACAGTTACCAATCAGTTAAGTTCTATAGGGGTAAAATTTTATGATGAAGTTAGGGCTCTTTTATTTTTTTTCTCATTGCCAGAAATCTGGAATGGTTTAGTTATGGCCATTAGTAACTCTGTCTCTAGATCTAGTACTTTAAAGTTTGATGATGCTGTCGGTGCTATCCTTAGCGAGGAAATTTGATGGAAAATCTCCAGTGAGACATCGGGTAATGCTTTGTGTTAGGGTCCTGTGATTTGGTTGATTGGAAAACCAAATGACACTGTAACATCAAACCAGTCTTTGGAGCCCAAGGACCTAGGCTTCTTGGACTTAGAGAGGGCTCTCTCTATTTGTGTAAGGGATATCTGTGTGTTTCCTTATTGTGTTCTTGATATTAGGCTAGTTATGAAATAGGTTTTTAGTTTTGGCTTTTAGGTTGTGAGGGATGAACTGATCAAAGACTAAGATAGGTAAAAATATGTCATATTAACTAGGCTATGGGGTCGAAAAGGTCAAGAAGGCTTTCACATGGTGATACAAGGTTGTTGAAGGGCCGATTTTATTTGAGGTAAAATGGATCTTTGGGTAAAATGGAGTGAGATGGACACTAAATTTGTGAATAAAAAATGATTTCAAGCATAAATAGTTTAATAGCTAACATAAACATGGTAGGGCTAACCATTAATCATGAGAAATGTAACTATAAGCTGATCAATGCATAGAAATAAACATTCAAGCCATGAATAGAGATATATGACTCTACAAATTTAGGAAATGGCTATCAGACTTTGGGAAAATACATTTAAGATAGAAAAACAACCCAAATCACTATGAAGGAATGCCTAAACATAGTATTTCAAGATATTGGGCATTTTTACAACAAGATTGCACAGTTTTAGGCAAAGGGAAAGATCAGTACAAGACCTCCTTCGTTCAACAAATGACAATATAATAAATCAAAGAGAGGCTTCATGAGTGGAGCTATTGCTAGCCATGAGTAAGCAGGGCATACCGTAAATCATACTTAGCATTCATAAAACCATAAATGAAACAAGCAAACAATATTATTCAGTTATCAAAGAGCAATCAAGGATTCTTTAATATGACTAAGAATGAGGAAAACATAGAAGCTATAAAGAAACAGGAAATTTGAGGTGCCTCCAAGGGCATGTCTCAAATATATTCTCTACTATATTATAGCAAGAAAGAACATGGAATTATGAAGGAAAACTAAGAAACAAAACAGAGAGAGAGACACTATACCATTCTACCAAGTCATGGAATCCAACAACAATCCTCTTTCATCATCCAAAAACATCCAAGAAACTATCCAAAAGCATGAGAAAAGTGTTTCTTCCAAGCTTATATGACCATATATTGCTTCTATTCATCAAGTTAAACCTTGTTTACAATGAAATCATTTGGAATATATAGGCCAAAGTGAGGAAAACCTCTTAGTTCAACTTGCAATCTCATTGCCCTATCCAAAATATCTGATTTTGTCCTTGAGGCTTTGCAAAGCCCAAGGCACAAAATATCTAAAAAATGCTAAAAAATGGAAATATATTGACTTTTCATAACTAATCATGTACAAAAATAGCTAAATGCACATGAAGAAAAGTCACTTTTGAAAGGTTCAATTTTTACAAAAATACTCAAGAAATACATCAGCAGAAAGTCCCCTGACTTGCCGGCAACTTTTGGAGGCCTTCCCGATGTCAAAACGAGACCCATGATGGCTCGTTGAAAAGCTATGAATGTCTATTTTCTGAAAATATTTATTTTTCACCAAAAAAACCAATGGAAGTTTTCCAAAAATAGATATGTGTGTAAAAACCCAAAAAATAGGCCTTGTTGATAAACGGGGCAGAGTGTAGAAAAACCGAGTGTTTTTCGCCATTTTGGGGGAGAAAATGATCTTAAATTGATATAAAAATCGCTGAGTATATTACCCTAAAATTATGGCATCCAATGATACCATTTTCATCATTTGAGGATGCCCCAAACTGAAATGGAGATGCCCATGAGTTTTAGCCAAAAACCCAAAAAATGACAAAAAACCAAAATTTGTCGAATTTCGCTCAAATTTGGCGAGCATGACCATCAAGGGTTTTTAGAAACATGCTATGAAGATGAGGCCAAAATTTTGAGCTTTCAGGTGTCTTTCCTCAATTTTGGTTCCAGGCGCCTCCTCTTAGCCTCCTTCAGTTTTTCCTGTGCGGCCTTCAATTTCCGCCAGGCAAACTGATTGAGCTTCTTATAATGCCTGGTCATCCTCCGTTGAAGGTCCAAGTCTCTTTTTTCCTTCTCCAACTTCTTCTCCAAGTGATCATTAACCATCTCAAGCCATGCTTCTTGATTTTTCTCTATCTCTTGTGTGAACAATGTAGTGAGAGGGGTAGATTGGAGAAGGGAAGCTTCTTCTTCCTTTTGTTTCTCAAGGGCCTTTTTGAGCCCCATGGTTCTTCGCCTCTTTCTCCTGGGCTGATCTTGATCTTCGCTCTCATCGAACTTACCCATGAGTTCTTCCAATCTCACTTGTGCTTTGGAGGCCTCTTTTTTGTATTTGATGACACGTGTCTGATATATAGCCATATGGACACTCATCTGTTTGTTTTGAATTTGCAAAAAGTGATTGAAGTTTCTAGCCCTCTCAAGATCAGTCCTCAAAGCATAAATTTGGTTTTCTCTATTGATCAAGAGAGTTTCAAGGATTCAGGCTTCATTGTTGCTATCATCACTTTGAATTTGAATTATGTCGAAGTCCCTCTCCTTTTCATGGCTGCTTTCTTCTTTCTCCTTTCCTTTACTTTGGGTGACTCTTTTAGTTTTCCTCGTCTTGGGCAATTCGACAATGGGCTTCTTGGGCAATTTTCCCTTGCTTCGGAGGGCCCTAGTAACATTTGGAGTTACAACTCTAGGCACCCTTTTTCGTGATGTCTGGTGTTGGGCCACTTTCGGAGAAGAGAGCATGGCCCCTTTCCTAGGAGAGGTAGCTAGCACATGCTCCATTGGCTCTTTACCCTTTCTACATTGCTCATCATTCTTGCCACTGTCTTGGATTTCTTCATGGATGCCTTGACTGTCCTTTTTCATTTCTTTTTGAGGGCTTTCCTCCTCATTGTGTTGCATCTCTTCATTATTCTACTGTTCTTTTTCATGAGGCTATTATTATTTTTCATGAGGTTGTTGTTCATCATCATGAGGTTGTTTTTCATCATCATGTGGCTGCCTCTGTTCATCATTATGATGCTCACCATCATCTTGCTCATCATGATGTTGCTCATCATGATGCTGCTCATCATTATCTTCCTCATCATCATGCCCTTTTTCTTGTTCAATGGGAAATTTGAGCTTCTTGGGAACATACTTGCTTGAAGAAGGCGAAGGATGGTGAGTTGAAGGTGAAGGAGATGTATGAAATGAAGGGACAGTGGCGAAATCTGGATGTGTAATGAAAGTATCCCAAGAGACTTCCTTCTTCTCAAGCTGATGAAGAATGATAACCTTGATGAGGGAGTGATGGAAGAGGCAGGCTGTCTGCTGAGAAGGAGGCTTTTTCTGAACAGTGGAGGCCATTTTCTCAATACTTCTATGTAGGAAGAAAGGGAGATTTAACACTTTGGCCCTCGTGAAATGCATGAGAAATTGGATATGATAGGCATAGACTCGGGAGAATCTTCCCTCGCAAGTGAAGTATTTCATGATTATCTTCATGAGGGGGGCGTAACTAGTCAATAAATATGAGAAGGGAAAAATGGATGGACATGAATCTCTATGCTCGGGCTTCAGAAAAGGCTTGTATTGTTCTGAGTCCAGGTGGCTTTGTTTAAACCACTTCTCCCCGACATAAGGGATTTTGGTGGCCTTGGAAATGGACCTTGGAGAGAATTTGAAATCTAGGCTTGCCAGCTAAAAATGCTTCTATTGAAATCTCAAAGCACAAAGATGTGTCAAAGGGGAATAGCTCTTCACCTCTTGCACTCTTTGACAAAAATCTAGACACCCAACCTCAAGGAATTTAAGCAAGACTGATCGATGAGCATTTACCTCTTCAGTGGAAACAGGCTCAAACCTACTATGAAGGCCACTCCTACTATCTTGCCTGGGAGGCATTTTGTTTTGAATGTTCTTTGCAAAACCAAGCTATCTCAAATGGCCTTTGGAATGTTTTCTCAAGCACGCACCTTGTCATCCTTGCTAGTCACTGTTTGCCTTCTTTGATTCCAATCAACAAATATTTGTCAAAATGAGACAAACTCAGTCTTATCACTGTTTTTGGGCCAAGTCTTTTGAAAAGAGATGTTTGTGGTTTGTTATTTGAACAAGGATGCTTTGTGTTTTGAGAGAAACAAAACAACCTTCTATTTAGATAAAAACAAAATCACTCTTCCCCAAACAACACTCTTCTGCTATTCACTGTTTCTTATACACAGATAGACAAAAACACCCTAAAATGACTTTGCAGATTCTCTCACCACACTATGTTTTATGGGACAATGGAGGCAACACTAGTTTGCTATTTCATAATAGAGAGAATGAATTTTATAATGATCAAACTTCCACCTTATAAACAATGTTTTTTCTTAGGTTTTGTAGACAGGGGTTAATTTTGTTTTCACCACTGCTAGGACACCTTAAGCAATTATAGGCTCTCTGCTCAACACAAGAAGAATAACATCTTTCTAGACTGACTTTAGGACCTTTAAACACAACTTTTTCTTCTTTGAACTATGGTATATGCACAGAGTTGCTATCTCATATAATAAAAAAGGAATTTTTATCCATATACCCAGCCTTCATCTTTTAGAACCATTCTCCTTCACTATCACTGTTTTTGAAAATCAATAAGGGCTCTTAAAACCATTTCAACACTCCCCTCTATCACTTGAAATGTTCTGTGTCATTAGTACAAGGTTTATCACTTTGTTTGAAGGTAATTTCAGGCTTTTTGAAACTGATACAAACACATCACCTTTCACTATACTAATCTTGGACAATCATAGCAATAAAAACTTTGGATTTTTCTCAAACACCTTACTCTCCAACCACTATTTTAGTCTTTGAAAAACATGGCATCAATCACCCTTTTAGAAATTCGAATGCACCAAGTGGCAATAAAAAATACCTCGAGGATGGCTTGTGGTCCTTGTTTGATGAGTCGAGTAGGTTTCAAGACCTTTTGAAGGCATTTTCGTCGTTCAAACAAGCGAGGTACGTTCAAATGGAAGAGCATCGCGGAATGAAAAAGGTATCAAGTCGGCCTTCGGGCAGTGGTGACCGGTGCTACAGGCGCACCGCACGCCACTACAGGCGCGCGGCACTACCATTACAGCCCTTTGTATTTTTTGCTCTGAACGCACCACACACTTTTCTAGGTGCGCCATGCAGGCTTTAAGCCTTAAAAAACTTTGCAATTCGCTTGAACTTCTCTTGTTTATTCAGTGGATAGCTAGGAGAGAAATTGTGAATGTTTGTTTATGTTTTTTAAACTTGCAAATGGGCTTGCAATGGTCTCTTATTCCCTTTGAAGTAAAAAGGCCAATTACCTTTGAAACTAATTTATGAGCGTTTTGGATGCCTCTTGGCCTTTTTGTCTTAAAACAACATGAATCACTGCTTTATGCTTTTGAAGACCTTCTTGCTCTTTTTTAAAACAGGAAATTCTTTTGAACTTCATTAAAGACCTTTCACCTTGCAGCTCCTTCAAAACAGCCCTTCAGACATATAAACCAACTGTCATGGTATTCGATGGTTGATCATGCCCATTTTATAGGTTCAACAACAAAGGTTTCTAAAATTGCTCTTCAGGCATCACAAAAAAAAACATCCACAGAGGCTTATGTGTGCCAATCACAACAATCAAAAGCCTTAAGAACTTGCCCATCCTGAACTTCACAAGCGCAACAATAAAACTATTCTTGGTCTATGTCAATAACTTGCAAGGTTGGTATTTTAGGATGGGTAATTTATCTCTTTTATTTGAAACCTCATGTGAAACTCCAAGAAAAAAACTCTGCTACAAATAGTCTCCACCATCAAGGCAAATGACTAACCTTGGATTGCCAAAGTAATCTAGTCTTCAACTTTCATGGAGATATAGCAGGGAATGATGAGCTGAAGCTGAATTGTAAACATGGGAAGGTTGTCCCTTTGTTCCTCTGTGAAGGAGGTCTGTAAGAATAGTGAATTTTCATTCATTTCAACATTTTTGAGAGTATTCCCTTTTGAAATCTTTGCCATACTGAAATAAATGTTTTTCATCCTCAAACAATGGTGAGCCTTATACTTATTTATGAAGGAGGCCTATGTTTGACAAATGCTTGGGCTCTTTTCAACCCCTATTTTAACCAAATGAAGAATGTTGATGAACACACTGTTTAGTGGTTTTATTTGTATTTGATAGCTGAAGTCAGCTTAAAAACAAGATTGTTTTACTTGGCCATTTAGATGAGGTTGTCTTTAGTCAAAACTCCACCTCTAGATTCTTCTTTGAAGGAGACTCTTATAAACATAAGAACAAAGGTTTTTAGCACCATCGTATTGACCATGTTTTTGCTTAAACACTATTTGAAATCTACTGATGTATCTTTTTCTCATCCTTTGGAAGGAAGGTGACTCATCATTGCTGGAGTCATCTAAAAACACCTTAACTTTCTGCTTTTACATGAGGTTACATCTCTGCTCCTGGCCCTCTGCTTATTAAATGAAGGAGGCCTTTATCACATTGCCGAACCCTCTGCTTGTAAAATGGAGGTTTTCTCAGTATTTTAACCCTCTTCTCATGTTTAGAGGATGTTTTACAGTCTTTCAACCCTCTGCTCATGCTTGGAGGATTTTTAACACGTTGAATGTCATTTCATCTGCTTTTAAGCAATGTCATCTTTCCCTTTGCTGCCTATTCATAATTAAGCAAATAAAAGTGAAAAATTGACAATATGCCATGAGGGGCATTTCTCTAAGACATGTAATCCTACTGTTAGAATAGATTTATGCATATTTAGACATCAGAGGTAACCTGATCAGTATCTGTAGAGTATTTCTTGTTATTCATAAGTCACTAACCTTTGACTGTGTTTGTAGGAGCTTATTGAAATAACTCTCTGTCCTGTAGATGCATCCCAGGCTCAAAAACCACATGAGAAGCAGTTTTCTTCTCATGTTTGAGTTTAATAATGTATTTTGGAACACTGGTACACTTCTTCTCTTTCAAAGAGACATCGAAACACTGTAAATATTCCTAACATCAATTTGACATGTGGCATATGTATTGCTGAGACATCAAGGCTTGTTAGTGGCGCGACATAACGGTGTAATCAAGCTTTATTTGCAGAATAGGAAGGTCATCTAGGACTGGTTGATATTAGACAGAGGTTCTTTTGGCTTTAGGATAATTTGCCAAGGGAGGATCGCCTAAAGCGCCACTACCTAACTTAGGGGAGACTTTTTGGACAGATTTGGATTATTCTCTTTGGAGCTGATGGACAATCTTGTACGGCTGAGGCTAGATAGGGCTTGAAGATGAGGTTTTATCTCATCATGGGATGATTAAAAAGGTAGGAGGGAAAAAAAAATTATGGGTGTTTTCCAGGTGGCAAATTTGAAAAATTTGAGATTAGCTGCTAGAAAACTTGGCTTTAAAAACTAGTCATCATCAACAGGTGAAAAATACTGATGACTAACAATGGCTCCATTTGGGGAGGGAAGCTCCTTTTCAGGAGGTGTCCAGAATTTCAGATCTCAGTTCTTTGAAGACCAGTGCCTTTATCAATTGGCGCAAATGTCTTTCTTCCTTGATGCTACTGCTGAAAATTGACAACATGGTTAGCATCAATGATATTTCTACCTAGCCCACTATATTTCCTAAAAAAAATTTCTTCTTTTGGGTGCATTTCGACTAGCAACCCTTTGACATAGTATTTTTGAAAAATGACACTATCTAGCTCTACACGTATATCCTCCGGGAGTTTAGATTAAGCTGATGAACTCCTTTGTTTCTCTACCTATGCTAGATCGACTGTCAAGGTTAAGCTGTTTGACAGGATTTTATTCTCTAATCTAAAACATGAAATTGAAAAATGACCAAATCAGGATTAGACAGTCTAATTTTTCATGTACTTGTGGCATGAAAGACAAGCTGCACACAAATATTATTTTGCATAAAATGAAATCTAGAAAAACAAGACCATGATACACACTTTTTTTTTCATCCCTTCTTTCCTCTTTGGTTTTGTTTTGAGCATGTGGAACCAATATCTTTTCCTAATCTACTCTCACTATGTTTTATGGGACAATGGAGGAAGCACTATTTTGCTATTTCATAACACAGAGAAGGCATTTTATAATGATCAAAATTCCACCTTATAAACAATGTTTTTTCTTAGATTTTGTAGACAGGGGTTAATTTTGTTTTCACCACTGCTAGGACACCTTTAGCAATTATAGGCTCTCTGCTCAACACAAGAAGAAGAACATCTTTCTAGACTGACTTTGGGACCTTCAAACACAGCTTTTTCTTCTTTGAACTATGGTAGATGCATAGAGTTGTTGTCTCATATAATAAAAAAGGAATTTTTATCCATATACCCAGCCTTCATCTTTTAGAACCATACTCCTTCACTATCACTGTTTTTGAAAATCAATAAGGGCTCTTAAAACCGTTTCAACACTCCCCTATATCACTTGAAATGGTCTGTGTCATTAGTACAAGGTTTATCACTTTGTTTGAAGTTAATTTCAGGCTTTTTGAAACTAATACAAAAACATCACCTTTCACTATAATAATCTTGGGAAATCATAGGAATAAAAACTTTGGATTTTTCTCAAACACTTACTCTCCAACCACTGTTTTAGTCTTTCAAAAACATGGCATCAATCACCCTTTTAGAAATTTAAATGCACCAAGGGGCAATAAAAAATACCTCAAGGATGGCTTTTGGCCCTTGTTTGATGAGTTGAGTAGGTTTCAAGACCTTTTGAGGCGTTTGGGTCGTTCAAACAGGCGCGACACATTCAAATGGAAGAGCATCACGCAATGAAAAATGTGTTGGGTCAGCCTTCAGGTAGTGGTGACCGGTGCTACAGGCACACCGTGCACCACTACAGGCGCGCCACGCTACTGTTACATATTTTTTTCTCTGGACGCGCCGCGCGCTTTTCCAGGTGCGCTGTGCAGGCTTTAAGCCTTAAAAAACTCTGCAATTTTCTCAAACTTCTCTCGTTTATTCAGTGGATAGCTAGGAGAGCGATTGTGAACGTTTGTTTATGTTTTTGAAACTTGCAAATCGGCTTGCAATGGTATCTTATTAGCTTTGAAGAAGAAAAGGCCAATTACCTTTGAAATTACTTTATGAGGGTTTTGGATGCCTCTTGGCCTTTTTGTCTTAAAACAGGAAATTCTTTTGAACTTGATTAAAGACCTTTCACCTTGCAGCTCCTTCAAAACAACCCTTCAGACATATAAACCAACTGTCATGGTATTTGATGGTTGATCATGCCCATTTTATAGGTTCAACAACAAAGGTTTCTAAAATTTCTCTTCAGGCATCAAAAAACAAAAACATCCATAGAGGCTTATGTGTGCCAATCACAGCAATCAAAAGCCTTAAGAACCTGCCCATCCTGAACTTCACAAGCGCAACAATAAAACTATTCTTGGTCTATATCAATAACTTGCAAGGCTGGTATTTTAGGATGGGTAATTTATCTCTTTTATTTGAAACCTCATGTGAAACTCCAAGTGAAAAACTCTGCTACAAATAGTCTCCACCATCAAGGAAAATGACTAACCTTGGATTTCCAAAGTAATCTAATCTTCAACTTTCATGGAGATAAAGCAGGGAATGATGAGCTGAAGCTGAATTGTAAACATGGCAAGTTTCTCCCTTTGTTCCTCTGTGAAGGAGGTATGTAAGAATAGTGAATTTCCATTCATTTCACCATTTTTGAGAGTAGTCACTTTTGAAATCTTTGCCATACTGAAATAAATGTTTTTCATCCTCAAACAATGGTGAGCCTTCTACTTGTTTATGAAGGAGGCCTATGATTGAAAAATGCCTGGGCTCTTTTCAACCCTTGTTTTAACCAAATGAAGAATGTTGATGAACACACTGTTCAGTGGTTTTCTTTGTATTTGATAGCAGAAGTTAGCTTAAAACCAAGATTGTTTTACTTCCTTGGCCATTTAGATGAGGCTGTCTTTAGTCAAAACTCCACCTCCAGATTCTTCTTTGAAGGAGACTCTTATAAACATAAGAACATAGGTTTTTAGCACCATTATATTGACCATATTTTTGCTTAAAAATTATTTGAAATATGCTGATGTATCTTTTGCTCATCCTTATGAAGGAAGGTGACTCATCATTGCTGAAGTCATCTAAAAACACCTTAACTTTATGCTTTTACATGAGGTTACATCTTTGCTCCTGGCCCTCTTCTTATTAAATGAAGGAGGCCTTTATCACATTGCCGAACCCTCTGCTTGTAAAATGAAGGAGGTTTTCTTAGTATTTTAACCCTATGCTCATGTTTGGAGGAGGTTTTACAGTCTTTTAACCCTCTGCTCATGCTTGGAGGAGTTTTAACACAATGAATTTCATTTCATCCTTTTTCAAGCAGTGTCATATTTCCCTTTGCTGCCCATTCATAGTTAAGCAAATAAAAGTGACAAATTGACAATATGCCATGAGGGGCATTTCTCTGAGACATGTAATCCTACTGTTAGAATAGCTTTATGCATATTTAGACATCAGAGGAAACCTGATTAGTATCTACAGAGTATTTCTTGTTATTCATAAGTCACTAACCTTTGACTGTGTTTGCAAGAGCTTATTGAAATAACTCTCTGTCCTGTAGCTGCATCCCAGGCTCAAAAACCACATAAGAAGCAGTTGTCTTCTCATGTTTGAGTTTAATAATGTCTTTTGGAACAATGGTACACTTCTGCTCTTTGAAAGAGACATTGAAACACTGTAAATCTTCCTAACATCAATTTGACATGTGGCATATGTATTTTTGAGACATCAAGGCTTGTTAGTGGCGCGACCTAAGGGTGTAATCAAGCTTTATTTGAAGAATAGGAAGGTCATATAGGACTGGTTGATATTAGACAGAGGTTGTTTTGGCTTTAGGATAATTTTCCAAGGGAGGATCGCCTAAAGCACCACTACCTAACTTAGGGGAGACTTTCTGGACAGATTTGGATTATTCTCTTTGGAGCTGATAGAAAAGCTTGTATGGCCGAGGCTAGATAGGGCTTGACAATGAGGTTTTATCTCATCATGGGCTGATTGAAAAGGTAGGAGGGCAAAAAATTTTATGGGTGTTTTCCAGCTGGAAAATTTGAAAATGTTGTGTAACCAGCTCCAGAAATAGAAGAAAAGAGATATCAACGCTTTAGAAATGAGCCACTTCGAGGGGGCAACCTCCAATACATTACATAAATGAAAAATTCTTGGATGATACAATTTACAAAAAATCCTTTCTATATATAGGAGTCCATGTGGCCATAATGTAATCCTAGCCAACCTAACAATAATAATTTAAGGGCACAATAATAACAAACTGGGGCTTACAAGGGTACAATAATAACAATAAAGGGGTTACACTAATAACAATAAGGGACTATACTAGTAATATAGGGACCTAACATGCCCCTCTCCTTCAAAAAAATTTTGTCCTCAACGCTTGAGTAGCTCTGGGTGCTTCTGTATAAAATTCTCATCCTCCCATGTAGAATCTTCAGTGGGTAAGTTCTTCCACTTTATGAGATACTCTGAAATTGATCGATTCCGTAGCTGTCTAGTTCTTGTTTCCGTGATCGCTTCAGGTTCCAATATGACTTTTCCTTCCTCATCAATTTCTGGCAATATTGTTTGAACTGGAATATTTTCACCTATAACCTTTTTTAAGCATGAAACATGGAAAACTGGATGCACTCGCGAAGAAGCAGGAAGCTCCAATTTGTATGCCATAGTACCAATCTTTTGAAACACCTTGTAAGGACCATAGTACTTTGTCGATAATTTATTATCCTTCTTAGCTTGCTTGAGGGACATTTGTTTGTATGGTTGTAGCCGTAAAAATACCCAATATCCTACATCAAAACTTCTCTCGTTGCGATGTTGATCTGCCTGTTGTTTCATTCGATTTTGTGCCAAATTTAGGTTATCCTTTAAGAGTTGGAGAACTTCTTGTTGATGCTCCATGTGATATTCCACTGCTTGAACCTTAGAATTTTCCCTTAAAGATGATGTGATAGATGGTGGATGATATACATAAAGTGCCATAAATGGGATCATATTTGTTGCAGTATGGAAGGAAGTGTTATACCACCATTCAGAGATAGGTAACCACTTGACCCATTGTGCTTGTTTATCAGATACAAAACAACGAAGATATCCTTCCAAACATTTATTTACTATCTCAGTTTGACCATCAGATTGAGGATGATAAGATGAGCTATGAACTAATTGAGTACCCAAACAAGAAAATAACTCTGTCCAAAAATTTCCAGTAAAAATGGGATCTCTGCCACTCACAATAACCCTTGGGCTTCCATGTAGATTTTGAATTATGTCCATAAATGTAGTAGAAACTGTACTTGCTTTAAATGGATGAGATAATGCACAAAAATGTGCATACTTGGTAAGTCTATCAACTACCACCATTATGACACTCTTTCCTTCAGCCTTAGGTAAACCTGTGATAAAATCCATTGAAATATCCTCCCAACGTTGACTTGGAATGGATAAAGGTTGTAGAAGTCCCAGGGTCTTAATTGTCTCAACTTTATTCTGCTGGCAAACCAAACATTCCGCCACAAAAATTTGAATATCAGATTTAAGGCCATCCCAAAAAAATTCTTTCTTCACCCTGTCATAAGTTTTTAAAAATCCTGAGTGTCCTCCTAAAGGAGAAGTGTGCAATTCCAGAAGAATTTTTTGTTTTAGTTGGGAATTCTTACAAAGATATAAGCGATCTTTGTACCATAAGGAATCATTTTTCCAACTAAATGTATCAGATGTACTAGGATCTTGCTGCAACTTTTGAATGAGTGTCCATACATCTTTGTCCTTCTTCCATTCACCTCTTGCTTCGGTTATCCAATCTGGTTGGATAATAGAAATGGCACAAAGAAATGCTTCCACCTCTTCATTCTTTCTTGAGAGTGCATCTGCAACAACATTAAGCTTTCCTTTTTTGTAGATTATTTCAAAGTCATAACCCAACATCTTTGTGACCCATTTTTGCTACTCTTCGGAAGATAGTATTTGTTCCAAAATGTGTTTAAGACTATCATGATCATTTTTTACCTTGAAGTGTCTTCCCATTAGGTAAGTTCTCCATTTCTTTAGTGAATGTAGTATTGCTAACATTTCCTTCTCATAAATAGGTTTCTATAAATACTTTCCTTTGATTGGACGACTTTCAAAAGCAATGGGTCTTCCTTCCTGCATTAAAACAACACCAATTCCATTTCCTGAGGCATCACATTCCACACTAAAGGTTTTTGTGAAGTCTGGCATAGCTAAGACCGGTGCTAAGCACATTGCCTCTTTAAGATGTTCAAAGGCCTTAGTTGCTTCAGGAGTCCATGAAAATTCATCTTTCTTCAATAATGTTGTTATAGGTTCTGCTATTCTCCCATAATTCTTAACAAACTTGCGATAATACCCTGTTAAGCTGAGAAATCCTCGCAACTGCTTTATGGTCGTGGGGAATTTCCATTCCTTAATGGCTTTAATTTTGTTAGGGTCTACTTTAACATCCTTGTGAGATACAATATGACCCAGATATTCCACCTCTTGTACTCCAAAGAAACATTTGGATATTTTTTCATATAATTGTTTCTCCTGCAATAGTTTGAGCACCCTGTCAACATGTTCAACATGATCCTTCCAAGACCTGCTATAGATTAGTATATCATCGAAAAATACCAGCACAAATTTTCTAAGGAAGGGTTTGAAAATGGAATTCATCAACCCTTGAAATGTAGAAGGTGCATTGGTAAGGCCAAAAGGCATGACCAAAAATTCATAATGACCCTCATGACTTCGAAATGCTGTTTTTGGAATATCTTCAGTCTTCATTCTAATTTGATGATATCCTGAACGAAGATCCAACTTGGTAAAATAAATTGCTCCATGTAATTCATCCAATAATTCATCAATCACAGGAATGGGAAATTTGTCTTTAATGGTGAGCTTATTGACCTCCCTATAATCCGGACACATTCGCCATGATCCATCCTTCTTGTGTACCAATACTACAGGAGCAGAGAAAGAACTTTGACTAGGTTGAATTATACCCGCCTCTAACATTTCTGCAATCATACTTTCAATTTCACTCTTTTGGACATAAGGATATCTATAAGGCCTGATGTTTGGAGGAACACTTCCTGGAATCAAATGAATAGCATGATCATGATCACGAATAGGTGGGAGTCCTTTGGGAGTTTCAAACACCTTGGAATGATTGTCCAAGACTTGTTGGAGATCTGCAGAAATAGATGATTTTGGTGTTGGAACTTCTAGTGAGCATAATTGTGCAATTACGCCTCGTTGTTCTTTCTTTAGAAGCTTTGTCATGACATTAGAGCTTATTATCCTTCCTGGCTTCCCTTCAATACCCCGTAATTCGACTTCCTTTCCTTCTGAAAAAAAAATTCAAGAAAAGTTCTTGAAAATTAAAAGCTACCGTCCCCAAAGATTGTAACCATTGTACTCCTAGTACAACATCAACACCTCCCATAGGAATGGAAAGCATTGGAATAGTCAATACATATTCCCCCATGGTTAGCTTGATATTATGGCATTTTCGAGAGAAATTTATAGTTCCTCCATTTGCAACCATCACTTGACATTCTGGTGCTGGGTATAGGAAACAATTTAATTCCTTGGCTACCTTACAATGAATAAAATTATGGGTGCTACCTGAATCAATCAACACTATTACCCTTTTCTTCTTGATATGTCCTTCTATATTGAGAGTTTGAGGAGTGGTAATTCCTGCCAGTGCATTACACGATATGGTCGGATTCATTTCTTCCTCTTCTAGGGCTGGTTCCTGGTGTATATTCTCTTCTTGTTCATTTTCTTCTTCTTCTTCACAATCTATGTAAAATAATTTCTTCTCAGCACACTTATGACCTTTAGTGTATTTGCTATCACAACTGTAGCAAAGCCCTTTTGCTCTTTTTCCTTCCAATTGTTGTGGTGTCAACCTTGTAGGTTGTGGAAATCTAGGCGTAGCAACACTTCCTTCTTTATAGAAGTGAGTGGTAGGCTTCCTTGTCGCCATAATTTTACATTCAATTTTCTTGCCAACCTGAATGCCTTCTCCAATGAATCAGGTTCCAAAACGCGAACTTCATGTTGGATGTTATCCTTTAAAGTACCTATGAAGAGATCAATCCTGTGTTCCTCTGGAATATCAGTTACCCTTATATTCAATTTTTGGAAGTCCTCAATGTGCTCCCTCACTAAACCCTTTTGTTTGAGATTTATCAATTGGCTAAAGAAGGTGTTGCTCTTTGTATCCTCATAATGTGCTATCATTTCCTCCGTAAAAATTGACCAAGTGACAATTTTTTTATGGGAGCAAAGCCATCGATACCATACAAATGTATTTTGTTCTAAATGTAAAGTTGCAATGCGTGCCTTTTGTGTGTTTTGCACATTATGGAGATCAAAATATTGCTCCATCTGTAGTATCCATGTTACAGGATCCTTTCCATCAAACTTCCTCATATCCATTTTTGGAATATGGTGGTTCTTCCCGCCAGCATTAGAGTTTATGAAATCACGATTAACATTTATTTTGTTCTCATCATGAGTTTCCTCTACTATCTTTTCACCATTAGGAAACATTTCTTGTATCAACTTTGTCAAACCTTCTATGTCTGATTTTAGATCATTCTTCATGTTTTCCATTTTAGATTCCATGCCAACTTCCATGTCATCTATCTTAGATTCCACATCTTTCTTCAAAGAATCCATATTATTCTTCACACCATCCATCTTTGCTTCCATGCCTTTCTTCAAAACTTCCATTTCATTTTTTGCTGCTCTTTGTGAGAGCGAAATTCGGTGCATTTTCTCTTGTAATTTTGATAGATCATGTTGCAATTCTTCATCTTCATGAGTCATAGTAGAGCCTTCTGAAGGCTTAATGGGTGTTGAATTATTTTTACGGGGCATTTTTTAGAACCCAATACTGATATCTATTCTACAATATTCCCTTGGAATCAATTCAAATTGATTTTTCAAGCAAGACTTATGCAATTCGGAAAAAATACACACCTTTTTCTTTCTTTTGAGGAGCTCTATATTGAAATTTGATTATCTCTATGATTATAGCTCTTCAGTATCTTAAATTTAGCACTAAAGTAGCTATATGAATTCTCTTTTCAATGCCATAGGTCTGACCTGATTTGGATTCTCCAAGACAAAGTTATGTCCAATCTCCCACAATGACCTAATTATGGACTGGTTCAGTAGAGTGAACTTGTACAACTTTCCACGTGTCACTGTTTCATCCTTCGCCTCTAAAATTGATATCCAAGAAACTAAAGTCTGTGTGTTTGTGACCACTTTTTACAACACTCCAATCCGATGCTTAGAGAGAGAGTTATTGAAATTTTCCCATGATCACCTATTTGAAATAAAATTCAGGAGCCTGAAAAAGCACCACCTTCCACAGATTGTATCTCCAAAAATGTTGTGAATAAAGATCTAAAAATTTTCAACGAGTTTCCTCAGGATTTCAGCTTCGCACCCTAAAAATTTCATATTCTGAACCTTCGTAGAAAACAAGTTATAGCAAAAATGTCATGATGACCTGTTTAGGAGCCTGAGAAAAGACCTAACTTCCACAGATCATATCTCCGAAAATATTTCGAACCAAGCTCTGAAATTTTTAGATGATCTTCCTCAAGATTTCAGCTTCTCACCCTAAAAATTTCAGCTTCTAAAACTTCGTAGAAAAAAATTTATAGGGAAAATTCCACGATGACCTGTTTGGAGTAGAGAAACCCTAGAATCCAAAGCTCTGATACCAAATGTTGTGCAACCAGCTCCAAAAATAGAAGAAAAGAGATATAAACGCCTTAGAAATGAGCCACTTCGAGGGGGAAAACTCCAATACATTACATAAATGAATAATTCTTGGATGATACAATTTACAAAACCTCCTTTCTATATATAGGAGTCCAAGTGGCCATAATGTAATCCTAGCCGACCTAACAATAATAATTTAAGGGCACAATAATAAAAAAATGGGGGTTACAAGGGTAAAATAATAAAAATAAAGGGGTTACACTAATAAAAATAAGGGACTATACTGGTAATATAGGGACCTAACAGAAAAATTTGAGATCAGCTGCTAGAAAACTTGGCTTTAAAAACTAGTCATCATCAACAAGTGAAAAATACTGATGACTAACACTTTGAGTGCAGAGTCTAGGGTAATGGAAGGAGAAAGATATCATGATATCACAGTAAATCAAGGAAAGACAGATCCAATTCCATATTGGGGATAGTGTGCTGGAAATGCGAAATAAAGGACACCTGAAGAAAGACTGTAGACCTCGGAAGGGAAAAGAAGGAGACACACAACAAGAAAACAATCATGAAGCAATTGTAATAGGTGATGTGTTACAAGATGCTTTGATTCCTTCTTTATAAAATGTTACTGATTCTTTGGTTGTGGATTCAGGGGCCTCATTCCATGACACACCTGATAAGAAATATTTTCATGACTATTTTCAAGGAGATTTTGGACAAGTTCGTTTGGGTGATGATAAACCCTATAAAATTGTTGGAATGGGTAAAGTTCTTGTAAAAAAATAGAATGGAAACCAATGGCTATTAAAGGAGGTAAGGCATGTTCCAGATCTAAAGAAAAATATTATTTCAACAGGGCAATTAGGCGGTGAAGGTTGTGTGAAAACTTTCACATATAAAACTTGGAAGGTCACCAAAGGAGCCTTGGTAATAGCAAAAGGTGAAAAGGTTGGTACACTGTATTTATGAAAAGGTATTTCTAACTCTGTTAATTCTTTAACTTCCAAATTAGTAGATGCAACATTATGGCATCATAGGCTCAGACACATGAGTGACAAGGGATGAATATTCTTCACTCAAGAAATTTGTTGCCAATTTTGAAGAATGTTGATTTGGATTTCTGTGAGAATTGTATTTATGGAAAAAATAAGAGAGTTAGATTTCTCAGAGTTGGGAAAGAAAAGAAGAGAGAAAAATTAGAGCTTGTGCATACAGATGTATGGGGACCTGCTCAGGTATCATCTCTCGGCGGCTCTTGTTATTATGTTACTTTTATTGATGATGCAACTAGAAAAACTTGGATCTATTGTATTCTAAATAAATCTGATGTATTTGATATTTTCAAGAAATTGAAAGCTTTGGTTGAGATTGAGACAGGAAGGAATTTGAAGTGTCTAAGATCAGATAATGAAGGTGAATATTGCAGCAAAGAGTTTGATAGGTATTTTTTAGATCATGGAATTTTCAGAGAGAAGATAGTTCCAAGAACACCACAAGAAAATGGTGTGTTAGAAAGGATGAACATAACAATCATGGAGCGTGCGAGGTGCATGAAATTGCATGCAAGATTGCATTTAAAATTTTGGGTAGATGCTGTAGATACTATTGTTTATCTAATAAACATAAGGCATTTAAGTTCCTTGGATGGTGGTATTCTAGAGGAAGCATGGACAGATAAAAAGGTAAACTACTCTTTTTAAAGCCTTTTGGATGTGAGGCATTTGTCCATATTGATAAAGAAAACAGAACAAAGCTTGAAGAAAAATCAAAGAAATATATCTTTATTGGATATGGTGTTAATGATTTTGGTTATCGCTTATATGATTACGAAAATCACAAAATCATTAGGATCAGAGATGTAATATTCAATGAAAAGGTCTTGTATAAGAATCAGTTGTAGGAAAAGAAAGAGGAAAAAGAAAACAAGGTATACAAAGTTCTTGATGAGATCACAGAAAAATTAAAGGTGCCTGAAAATAATAATAATCAACAGGCACGACAACAACCACCACCACAACAGCAACAGGCAGCTAAAACACCTAAAAGTGGTGTCAGAAGATCTACCAGGATAAGTAGACCCCCTAAACGATACTCTCCTTCATTATATTATTTATTGTTGACTAATTCGGGTGAACCCGAATGTTATGAATAAGCAATGCATGTTGAAACTAGGAAGAAGTGGGAGCTAGCCATGGAAGAAGAGATGGACTCCTTAATTCATAACCAGAATTAGGACTTATTCAGGTTGCCTGCAAGTAAAACTACACCGCATAATAAATGGGTTTAAAGGCTAAAGGAAGAAGATGGAGTAAAATAGAGGTACAAAGCTATACTTGTGGTGAAGGGGTTTGCACAAAAGAAAGGTATTGAATTTGATGAAATTTTTTCTCCTGTTGTTAATATGACTTCAATCGGAACTATTTTAAGTCTTGTAGCAACAGAAGATTTGCATCTTGAACAGCTAGATGTAAAGACAACATTTCTCCATGGAGATTTAGAGGAAGAGATCTATATGGAGCAACCAGAAGGATATGAGGTCAAAGGGAAAGAAAAATTAATGTGCAGCTTAAAGAAGAGCTTGTATGGCTTAAAATAGGCTCCAAGGCAGTGGTATCTAAAAATTTGACAAGTTATGTACGAACAAGGTTATACTAGATGTCACTACGATCATTGTGTTTATACGAAAAGAAAAATTATGGCGAGTATATTATGTTGTTGTATGTAGATGACATGCTGTTGAGGTCTAACATGTGGAAGCCAAATGTGCTCAAAAGAAAAAATTGGCAAATTCATTGCAATGAAGAATTTAGGAGTACATAAAAAGTCCTTAATTTATGAGAATAAGTAGAGACAAGAAAAATTACAAATTACTTAATCTCAAGTGTTTATGCAAAAGGTGTTTAAAATATTTAATATGCGAGAATGCAAAACCAGTTAGTACACCTTTTGCTAGCCATTTCAAACTTAGTAAGGAGATGTGCCCCAAGACCCAAGAAGAAATGGACTATATGTCTAAAGTTCCATATGCATCAGTAGTTGGAAGCTTAATGTATGCAATGGTCTGCACGAGTCCTGATATTGCACTTGCAGTGGGAGTTGTAAATAGGTACATGAAAAATCTAGGAAAATAACATTGGATGGAAGTAAAATGCATTCTCAGATATCTGAGAGGTACCAAAAATCAAACATTATTCTTTGGTGTTTCAAACATTTCTCTACAGGGATATGTTGATGTAGATATGGCAGGTGACAAAGATAACATGAGGAGAACTACAAGATATGTATTTACTGTAGGTGGAACAACTGTTATTTGGGTTTCAAAAATCCAAAGTGTTGTTGCACTTTCAGCAACAGAAGCAGAGTATGTTGCTGATACAGAGGCTAGTAAAGAAATGTTTTGGTTACAAAGGTTTATATATGAATTGGGTAAGAAGCATGATATGGGCACGTTATATAGTGATATAAAAAGTTCCATTCATATTTTAAAGAACTCAGCATCTCATTCCAGGACTAAACACATACAGCTCAAATACCATTTCATACGGTCAATATTGGAAGACGGACACTTGAAGCTGGAAAAGATACACACTAGCCATAATCCTGCAGATATGCTAACAAAATTTGTAACCAGGGAGAAACTAAGAATATGCTTAGTTTCAATTGGTCTTCATGTATGACGATGAATATGAGAAATAGCTAGGTCCAAAGAGGAGTCATTGTCTAGCAAATGGTGCAGTGGTGCAGTTGCTACAATCAGTCTCCAAGTGGGAGATTGTTGGGTGTGGAGCCTGATTTTCAGCTTGATTCAGAGATCCTTGTTTCAGCCAGATTTATACCCCAGGAAAACTGTACACCCCTGCAGCACGGGGTTTGGGGGGGCTGATCCCCCAGCTGGGGGGTCTGGGGGCTAGCGATCCCCCGGTGGGGGTTTCGGGGGAGCGCCCCCAAAGCTAAAAATAGATGTAAAATTGCCTTGTGAAAGTATAGTAATTTCTAGTCAATATGGTCTGTTCATTAGGCGTATGATCTGGCGATAGAATTTATGTTTAGTTTAGGGTTTTTTTCCCTATAAGGCAACCCCTCGCTTTGTATGAGGGTGTTGTATTACATCTGTGCATTGTATGAGTATTCTCATAGTGAGAAACATATAGGGAGACTATGAGAGAGAATAGAGGATATTACAGAGGATCTGTTGTAGGTTGTGTCTCTTCATTTTGCTGGATAATAGAAAGGAAGGACTGGCTATTCGAGGTGGAGGTAGCCCAAACTAGGTGAACCATGTACATCTGTGTCTCTCTGGTTTTATGTGTTTTGTGTGCTTGTTTTTTCTGCATATTTTATGTGTTGCATTTCTCTGTAATATATAATTTTCTAAAAACTAGACCACGTGATTGAATATTTTCCAATTATAATAGAAAAAATGTAAGAAAAGCAGCAGACACCTACATAGAATGTACAAAGAGTTAAACCAGAACCGTGTGATGAAGGACCAAGTATTAATTTCATAACGCGCAGCGGTATGGCTACGGGAGGGGCTGAAGAGAAAGTTGAATATGAACCTCTTATCCGTAAATCAGCCACCAAACAGGAAAACTTGGACCTACAAAAAGAAAAGGAAACCTTCATCGTAGCTTGCAAAGACTTCACTCAGGATAAGGCACCTATTTCAAAAGCTCCAGCAAGCCTAAAAATCGATGATGAAGTTAAACCATTTCTACAAGCATGTATGAAGTTGTTGCACAACCAAAATGTAGTAGAGAATATGCAAGAATTAATAGACAGTTATGCAGAAAGAACTAATCCACCCCTGGAAGTTAAGGATGTGCACAAACTATACAAGCATAAGAAATGCATTGGTAGGTAAATACGGCTAACAGTGTAGATTGGTGATTATGAAATGGATCAGGTTATTTTGGACCTGGGATCAGATGCGAATGTATTTCCCAAGAAAACTTGGCAGCAAATGGGAGAACCTAAGTTGGAATGATCCACTATCTAGCTACACATGGCCAACTAGCAGAAGATCATACCATTGGGGAGGTTGTCAAAAATTATGGTAGATATCACAAGAGTTAAGGTCTAGGCTGACTTTGAGGTAATTTAGATTGTGGAAGATGCAGACCCCTATCTTGTGCTTCTAAGGTTGGATTGGGCCATAGATATGGGAGGCATCATCAACCTAAAGAAATCAAGCATGTTGTTTGATAATGAAGGCACGAGGGTGATAGTCTCGCTAGATCCTGCGGAAAGAGAACGGTATACAGAACCAGTGTGCAACGAAGAGGATGTGGATCACATTTATAAATTAACTGCTTAGGACAAATATTGGATCAATACTACGGCTAATGCTGTGCTTTTTTGGGAAAAGGAAAATGAATGCTTAGGCTGACTCTGATGGAGAGATCAAAAATTGGTAGAACCAGTTAAATGATGTATCTGCATTGCGATGTCTTCGAGTCACAAAGAACATATGATGCATCTCCTCAGAGGTAAGATAATTTCCCTAATTTGATGGTTCTGGTAGTATTAGGGATTTTTTGTGAGCATTCAATGCTTAATTCCCATGGGAACGAAGGCCATGGGCCCTTAATCTATCCATGCGTGCCACCCCTGCGAGGTGGTGGGACACACATAAGGGGGAATTCCAGGATTGGGAAGAATGTCGCAACATAATGATCTTATGGTTCGAACATCTGGCTCACCTGTGCGAAAATACTTTCTTGGGCCTAGGGGACCCGCTCGAGCACTTGTTCACTTGGATGGAGAAATGGTGCGAACAAACTATGGAAGAATGGGTTCACCTATTTATTCATGCCTTGGGGCCAATCCCCACTACATGGTATTTAGATGTGGAGCTACACCAGCGCACCCGCCACTGGGAAACATTGAAGGATGAGTTTGTAGAGACATTTGGATTGGTAAGTGGAACTGAGGCACTCGATGAAGCTCTGCAGGATATAGATGCCTTAGTATTTGATGAATCACACCCTTACGTAGCACTTGGGGCACCAAAATAGGAAATTCAGATGCAGGATATTGTCAACTGCCGCAATTTAGCAATAAAAGAGTGCAATGAAGATCCACGAAATGTCTCTATCCCAGAGTCGGAGGGAGAGTGCGCAGTTGCTAGACCCCCACTGCAAACTGTCGATGTTATTAAGCCTCTGAAGTTGTGAGAAGTCAACATTGGAATGGAAGAGCAACCTAATTTAGCTAAAATTAGGGACTACTAGGATGATGATACAGTAGGAAAAGTTGCAGAACTACTCACGAAATACCAGAACTTATTACTGACAAATTTCTTAGAACTCAAAGGGATTACAAGGGACCTAGGTTTCATGCGCATCACTTTAAAACCAGATGTGTGCCCTCTGAAGCAGCGTCCTTATCGATTGAACCCTAAGTATAAGAGAAATGTTAAGGAAGAAATTGACAAAATGCTCACCGCAGGGATCATCAAACCGGTCGAACATTCATACTGGGTAAGTCCGATGGTGGTTGAGGAGAAAAATACTAAGGGAGAGATACGAATCTGTGTTGACTTGCACAAATTGAATGATGCCTACGTACATGATCCCTTCCCTACGCCATTATCAGATGAAATCCTGGACAACGTGGGAGGGTAGGAAGCTTACTCATTTACAAACGGGTTCTCGAGCTACCATCAGATCAGGATTGCACTTGAATATCACAGCAAACTACGTTCGCTAGTGAATCGGTATCCTTTCAATATACTGTCATGCATTTTGGGCTCAAGAATTCCCCTGCCATATTTTCACAGGTGGTGGTCACAGTGTTCAAAGAGTTCATCCACAAGTTTTTGGAGGTATACTTTGATGACTGGACTGTCTTCAGATTGGTGAAGAAGCATGTCTCAAACCTGCGCATGATGTTGGATGCCTATAGAAAGCAACAGATTTCCCTGAATATCAAGAAGTGCATATTCTGGGTACCATTCAGAATCTTCCTTGGGCACATTTTTGTCGAGAAGGACTAAGGTTTGATCCTACCAAATTCGCAGTTATCATAAAACTGGCATTATCTACAACTGAGAAATAGTTGTTCTCGATCCTCAGACACACAAGCTACTACAGGAAATTCATTCAAGGGTACGTGTTGATCACAGTGCCTATGGAAAAATTGCTTAAGAAGGATGTTTCATTTTTTTGGGATGATAAGTGTCAGAAGAGATTCGAGCTACTCAAGGAGAATATGGTCTCTACGCCTATTCTCATCTTTCTTGACTAGGAGAAGCTATTCCATGTTCATGTAGATGCATCAGGGATCGCCCTGGGAGATGTCCTTATGTAGCCTAGAGACAAAGATATTGATCATCCTGTTGCATTCGCTAGTAGGAAAATCTCTGGTGTGGAGCGAAACTACTCCACTACAGAGGAGGAGGATTTGGTCATGGTCTATGCATTGCAAAAGTATCGGTTTCATCTGTTAGGAGGGCACTTCAAAATGTTTATAGATCACTTAGCTTTGAAGTACCTAGTGAATAAGCTTGTGTTGGGGGGCAAAATCTATCGATGGCTACTACTGTTTCAGGAATATGATTTTGAGATCATTGTCAAGCCGAGGAAGTTGAATCTTGGGCCAGACCAGTTGTCCCGAATCGAAAGTGGCAAAGAACCGACCAGCCTGGAAGAGGGATTTCTTGATGCAAAGCTATTCACTATTAAGGTAGTTGATGCGCACTTCTCCGACATCATACATTTCCTGACTACGGGGATGTCACTTGCGGAATATTCGATACAACAGAAGAAATATTTGGTAACCCACGCAATAGATTTTACCATCATCACCAGTCATCAGTATAATTTGGGAGCTGACAAAGTGTAGCAAAGATACATTTTGGGGCATGAAAGGCACACTATCTTAGCAGAAGCTCATGAGGTCATAGCCAGAGGTCACTACGCAGGGAACGAAATGACGCAAAAGATCTTGAGAGCTGGACTATGGTGGCCTACCCTACATAGTGACTCTCATGAATATTTCAAAGCCCGCAATATGTGTCAACGAACAGGAAGGCCATCATGCAAAGACAAAATTCCCTTGAAACTAAAAATGGCTCTGTGAGCATTTGAGAAATGAGCCATCAACTTCGTTGGCCCCATCAACCCGCCAAGGAAGAAGAAAGGTTCATGCTACATTATCACTACAACCGATTATGTCACCAGATAGGCTGAAGCACAAGCTGTAAGGATTGCACTGCAGATACCGCTACACACTTCATTTTTGAGAATATTCTGACCAGATTTGGCTGTCCGAATATCTTAATGAGAGATAGAGGTACGCACTTTGTTAATAAAATGATACAGGCCTTGACGGAAGAATTTCGGATCCACCATGCAAAAATCACTCCATATCATCAACAAGCAAATGGAGCGGTAGAAGCTTTTAATAAAATATTGGAGCAAGAATTGACTAAAGTCTATAACACTGATTGTAGTGACTCGGATGTGTGTATCCCGTCTGTTCTTTGGGCCTATCGAACCACCTAAAAAAATTTGACTGGGAAGACACTGTTTAGAATGGTATATGGCAAGGAGACCATTATGCCCATGGAGTACATTGTTCCTAGCCTACGCATCGCAGCCTTTACGAACATGGCGGAGCCTTATATCATGGAGGAGTGTTTAGCGCAGCATGTGGCTTTGGAGGAAGATCATCCCATTGCTAATTTCCATCAGCAGGTCCAAAAGGCTCGGGATAAGGTATGGCATGATCGACATATCCAAAAAAATACATTTGTGGAGGGAAAATTGGTCCTATTATACGATACCTAGTTTGAAAAACACCCAGGGAAGTTTCACCAGCACTCACTGGGTCGATATATGTTAAAGGACATTAATAATGGAGGAGCAGTCTCGTTAGCTATGCTACATGGTGATATAGTACCAGGATATGTCAATGACAGCCGGCTCAAACCATATCGGATCAAATTACTGTATGGCCAGAGTACACCCACCAAGGAAGGTAAGTGCGAAAAGGACCATGGTACGCACAGGGAACGACTGCAGATTTGGAAGCTCGAAGGGGTGCACGGGGGGTGCAGGAGTGTTTTTAGAGTGCAGAAAGTGTGCTGGACATGCAAATGTACACTAAGAGTGTAGGAGGTATGCTGGGAGCGCAGGGGTGCGCTAGGCACAAAGGAGGTGCAAAAATTAGCCGTTGGAACAGTAAAACTGGGTAAAAAGTAAATTTTACCGTTGAAAGGAGCCAGCGATCGTAATGTGGCGATTCCAAAATATTTTTTACCGTTTACTTGATGGTAAGTTCCGGATAAGGTTCACCCACTCATTGGTTGATCACCAGGGCTATAAAAGCAGAGAGATGGCTTAGAAGAGGGTTCCGTATATCTTGAGTAGTTTTTGTTTGGTACGATTTTGTGCCTATTGTGCCTTGTTGATGTCTGAGCATGCTTCCTCCTCAGATAGTATCCACCTTTAGTTCATTTTTCATTGCCATAATGACTGCAACCAATCCCGCCAAATTGTCCCAGCTCGTGACCTTGACGGAGCAAGAATCCGAGAAAGTAGTGGAAGTTGATCTAGAAGTTGAAGAATTTATATCCACGTCAAGTCAAGAAAAGAAGAAGGGGAAACAAAAAGCGTAGGGGTTGAGGAATCCCGCAAAATGGGTTTGGGTGTGTTAGAAAAATATATATTATAGAGCAATGCAACGCATAAAATATGTGGAAAAAACAAGCACACAAAACACATAAAACCAGAGAGACACAGATATATGTGGTTCACCCAGTTTGGGCTATGTCCACCCCGAATAGCTATTCCTTCCTTTATATTATCCATCAAAATGAAGAGACACAACCTACAGCAGATCCACTATAATATCCTCTATTCTCTCTCACAATATCCCTATCTGTTTCTCGCTCTGAGAATACACATACAATCCACATCTACAATAAAATACCCTCATACAAGTGAGGGGTTGCCTTCTAGGGCAAAAAACCCTAATCTAAAAATAACTTCTACCATCAGATCATCTACCTAATGAATGGCCCAAATTTACTAGAAATTGCTATACTTTTACAAGGAAATTTTACATATGTTTTAGCTTCGGGGGCGCTTCCCCCAAAACCCCCCACCAGGGGGGGCTCCATAAAGTCACAGTTGTCGCCCCTGGACCCCCTAGGCATCGTTTAATTACGGACAGTACTGCCGCCCCATTAAGGTACAAGGTTCCAATGCTGTGATACAAAATAAAAAAGATAATTAGGCTCCACACCCAATAGGGTGAAGCCCCACACTTCCCCTCAAAATTTGAAGTCCCTGCAGGCGATGAACTAAGAAAGCTCACCTAAACATGTAAGGAGACCTCTTTTTTCTTAGGAAAAGGCCTAGATATCTAAACCAATCAATTGGATATCGCCCTTTGTTCGACCTCGCATGGCCTTGACATGCATGCCAAAGAATCTTGATGGCCTGCACACATATCTCCAGATGTCACTGACTCTAGGGGAGGTACCCATCATTGGAGAACCATTTTGAAAACTCCTCTAGGTAAAATTCGATGACCACGACCTAGCCAGTTTGGAGGCCTTCCCTGAATTGGTGCTGGAGCCATACCTCAAAAGGGTATTGGAAGATGAAGAGATAAATATATTCCCCATGCATTGGGTGCACAGATTGGCTGGTTCCGGGCTCTTAAACCTACTACGGATGCCGCATCTTGGCCATTACAATATCATAGATCAACTTGTGTACCATCTGCTTGCCCTAGTCCATGATGCTAGCCTATGGATCCAGGATCGCATCCCCATTAATGTTGCGCTTATTCACCGAATTACTGGTCTACCTATGGAAGGACCATACCCTATGCTGCGCATGGGAAAAAAGTATGAGCAAAAGATCATCGAAAATGTGCACAAGGATTACCATGTGGAGCGAAACACTTGGGGTTTTATGATCAGCACCATCAGTGACCCTGGTACGTAGATGGGTACCTTGTTGCTGGTGTGCAAGAGGATGCGCAAATGCCAGGCTGCCACCATCCCTGCATATGTGATTCAGCTGGAAGGCCCATGAGAAAAGGGGGTCTACTTCAATTGGTCCTAGTACCTGTGCAACAAATTTCTGGCAAGTGTTCGTGAATCCCAGGATTAGGGCCACACATTCTACTACTCCTAGTTGTTTCTTCTCATTGCGTTGGTCGCATGGGAAGCACCTGAGGACTTAGTCCTCCTTGAGCTCACCCCAAATATGTGCGAGGGGGGAAAGATATGCAAACTTGTGGGACTCAAAGGACGCATAGCACATTGAGGACAATCAAGCCTTTTGGGTACTATTTCAGAGTGGGCTCGTAGCAGCTATCAACTCCTGACTACAATTGTCACCAACCATATATGATAAGTATAAAATCGTCGCCGCATTCCAAGTAACTATGCATAATGTACAATTCAAAGGCTGCAAGGATCCAGCGTGGGTTTCACTCCCCTATATGGTTTCCAATGAAGAGATTGACCTTTTAGTTGCGACATGGCCTCCACATTGGAAACTTGGCTTCAAAACAAGTGTAAAAGGCACTAAAGGAACAAGCACCACAAGGGTCACCTCGCCCACCACTACCAAGGAGACCAGAGGACAAAGTAAGAATACTATGAAGGGCTCCGAACCAGCATCACAGAAGGATTCAGAGCTGGATGTGGGAAGAGAATGTTTGGATGCAAGGGGTGTTGACTCCCCCAGAGGTACGAAGAGGACTGGTGACCCTATTAAAGGGCCATGGAAGAAGCAACAATCTCAATGACCAAAACGTGATGAAGGCATTGCGCTAACAAAAGGGAACCTCGATCAGATAGCAGACGCGTTCAATTTGGTTTTAGAAGAAAAATGGTTGGCTCTAGAAGAGTAGCAGAAATACGAAATCGACGCCATCCAGGCTAAGCTCCGAGCTCTACAGTTAAAGACTGACACTTTACGGATGAGTATGATCCAGGTTAGATCAACCCCAGCCATAAGAAATGCAGTGATCAGTATTCCAGAAATCCACCTCTGCCCTCTACCTGGCACAACCCTCATACTGCGTCCACACGAATTAGGAGTGCAAGTATAGGCCTGCATAGAGGTACAGTTGGATCTCTCCTGCCTACCACATGAATCGTTGCAGCTTCTTCACGTGTACCTATTTGAAGAAATTCAACACATGGATCGTTAAGTGCACAAGCAGCTCACTACAATTGAGTAGATAATTGAAGAAAAAACCACTAAGGCATCCCAGACACATGTTGCATGTACCCTCACTTCCGCGTAATAGACATGGCTGGAGCATCTAATTACTAGACTCTACACGGATGTCACGGAAGATATCCTGGCTACTGCCACCCCCAGGACAATATTGAGGGGTTATTTTTCATGCTAAAAGCCTCAAGGACAAAAATTCAGGCAGTCAATACACATATGGAACAGTAGATTGCGGATTTACAGGCCAAGATGCAGCCGGAAACACCACTAGAGGTAAGGGCCCATCGAGCCGCGCTGGTTACAGAGGACACAAATTTTATTATAGGGAAAATCACTCAAGGTGCATAATTGTTGGAAACATCTATGTAGCTATGGACAAAGGTGCAATGTGACCCTTTCCTACGAGAAATCAACCAAGCACTATGCTAGAAAGAAGAATATTTTGACCAAATGGAAGCTACACTTACCACTCTGGTCCCTGCTAAGTGATTTCCCTGTCTATGCACCAATCATGAGATCAGAGATGACATGGAGGCTCTCCGACAGAGGAAGAAGACGTTGAGCGATCACCTCCTGCGATGGGCGGATGAGGCCCTCAAGCTATCCTAGGATGCTGATGTCACAATAAAGCAGCTGAACCAAACTCTAGAGAGCGTCACCACTGCTACGGAAGGCCCAACTTCACAGAAGTTGGTGGAGATAGCCCATAATGCTGCTCCGCAAAGTGAAGGAGTGCTTCCCCCACTGGTGGATGTAATCAAGCAACTACAGGAAAATATGGAGAACCCACGACCGCAGTGACTCGGGACGAGTCACAAGATTGTGTTGGGGGACTGTTGGAACAGGGTCCCCTACAACTGCGAATGTTGTATAATTTTGTATATTTTTAGTATTAATTAGTCTAACACAGGGGTTTTTGGGTGGGTAAATGCCCCAAACACATTGTAATGGGTTAAGTGTAGACATAGAGTCTGCAAACCATAGTTTGTGGACCACTGGAAAGCATAGGCTAAGTCATTATAAATATATTAACATTTTAAGTCTAGAGGTAGGCAAGAATTAAGTCTAATGCTACGTGCGAATTGTTAGATCTCTTCTGGTTTGTTTTGGGTAAGGACTCCTGCTGGGTGTGTGCATGAAGATCCTTAGTCCTGCTATGTGCGGACCCTATTGGTTGTGTGCACAAGATGTGTTTTGGATTGTAATTGGGTTTTGGATGCTAATATATGCAGATATAGTTGAAGTATCTCTGTGTTATCTAGATATATTGGGTTACTGATGATGCGAACCTTTGGAATCTATTCAGAGATGTGAATACAATTTTTCTATCTGTTTATGTTGCAAATATATCTGTGTTATGGTATAAAGTATATATGTGATCTATTATAGATGCGTTTATGATAGTAAGTGCTGCTAAAATGCTGATACACACGTGGATGTGAAGGTAACGACTAGATATGTGCATGGTAATAACTATGTTATGATTAATTATGGATTATATTGTTAGCAAACCTACGAATATACTTGTTTTGAGTGAACCTAACAAGTTGTGAACACATATCTTCTTGACTTACCTACTCTCTCTCAGGGTGTAGAAACTTGGTTCCAGCACCCTCCCATACTACTTCGGTTGAGACTATGGCCTGCACAAGTAGGTCACTGCCGAAAGGGCCAGTAGTATAGGGGTTTGATGGCAAACCTTAACCTTCGCACCTAGGTTAGGACCCCTCAAGACAATAGTGGCTGAGGCCGAAACCATAAAATATATGGAGCTGCATCAAATTTTGTAATGAAGAGGTCATTTGGGCATGTCCTCATGAGGTGTGTAACATCTCACACACACTCAAGAATCATTGGTACAATCTTCTGCATCACTGAACCATCAATTATACTGATCTCGATCATGATGTAAGGAGCTGGAACTGAGAAACAATCAAGTCAAAGGGCAATAAGGAGTCCCTTTTCCTGATCTGAGGCACAAAAAAAGAGTGGAAGTTGGAACCAAGGTACATCGCCCTCTAGACCTGGTTTTTGGAATGAATGAGCTGATGTCAAGAGAAGGAGATCTGCCATATTTGAGGCAATAATGGGGTCCTAAACTAAGGAACGAGTGATAATAGTAGAGCAACTAATAGACTCACACCAAGGATGATGATGAAATGGGGGGTACTGAGTAGCAGGCTGACGACTTCCCTTGTTAGAGAATAAAGGGAATGGATGACCTGGCAACAACTGACACAATATCAAAGGGGACAAGGGACTGCAGGACTAAAGGCTATAATGTGTGACATGAGAGAGGAACCAAGAAATGAAGGATGGAGGACTATAGCGGGATACAAAGGGACTTGGGATAGACTCCATGGATGCGATGATGACTCAACTCAGATGACAAACAAGGGCGACTCGATGATGCTGCCACACAAAAAAGGTCCAGAGTGGACCATAAAAACATGAGTACAAGATGGTTACTCATGAAAAAATTCGACACGAACATGGGCAAGTATGGAGGCAAAGTGGTGCCCTAAGTACAAGCATTGCAAGTGAAGAAATTCAATTTTGAGGAGTGGTGAAGTGACCCTTCTTGGAAAAGTGTGTCCTGCTGAAGTATCAAATCAAAAAAACTAACAGATACCCATTTTAGAGCTCGTTGAGAGCTTTCTAATGGTATGAATGGTTCGTCAAATTGAGCTATGGTTTGGCCGCAGTAGGCAAAAGAAAAATCTAGGGTTTCTCTTTTAATAAGCCATTTTCCCTCCAAATTCATTCATTTGCAAGTGTAGCTATTGTGAATGTAGAGAGGAAAAAAGGCCCTAAACCTTGTGGTGATCGTAGCAGACAAACCGACCAATGGAATCGAGATCCGTCAGTTGCAGGTAAGAGGCCTAACCATACTCTTTAAATTGAGGGGATCAAAATTTCATTTTAGACACCCAAAGCTCATGAATAGGCCAGGTCGCACTTTCTGGGGTCTATTTTACGACCTGGGTAGCAAGTACTAGGCAGACAACTGCGACCTATCCCAAGAAATGACTTGAAAAGTGCGACTTGTCAGAGAAAGGGGGTTTCAGTGGTGTTTTTAGTTGAGATCTAGGATTTTTATGGTTGAGGGGCATAGGTGCCCACAAGCATGTTATGGTCATGCAAAAATGTATTTAGAAAGGGGAATCTATACACATTTTATGATGTGGTGTGCCATTTGTTTTCATTATGGTTATGCAGTTTGAGAAAGGGAATGGAGGATTACCAATCTCTTTTGGTACTGCATATATAAAGAAAATGGATGAATTTTCTGGGTTGGAATACATGGTGTCACTATCCCAAAGAGTGGATTTGGATATAATGAACTGGTGCTCACCTAGAAAACACACAATTTGGTCAACAACAATGTCTAAGGGACTGGGTTGCTAATGTAAGATGAAGGAATGATGAGGGGTATCATCCCTAGAGTGATATGAAGTGGTATGGGACTCTAGAGGTTCTTCTAAATGGGGAATAATAAGGGTACTAGAGTTGACACGACCATATACACTAGGAGAATTGTGGATAATTGCTTCTCCTGGTCTCTCAAATATGGGTGCCGCATTACCCAAAAATTGGGTGTCAATGTAATGGACACAAGGTGTATGTGGTTCGAATACATGGGTTCGATGTAAGGGGGGATAGATAAATTCAGGGGTGGTGACTACTTCCATAATTTCATCATCATAGTAGAAGATGTGGTGACTGGTGGAAGAAATACCACCTAACGCAACGAAGCTACTTGACTCATCATCATGAGAAGAGAGGTTCACATGTGCATCGTCATAACAAGTGATAGAAAAACAAGTAGATGAAGGATGCACCGATGTTCAGCCCAAGGTGATCATTGAAGGGAGGTCAGACAAAATATGAGGGGAAGTCCCAAGGGGGCCTTCCACCATGGATCTCATAAATGATGACAGGTAGTGGACAGCGGCCGAAGGCTCTATCATTTCAACATCTGGAGGGGGAATGTCTATGTGAGTTTATGTGTCCTCTAGTTCTGCTAAAGAAAAATGTGCAAATAAGGGAGTGATGGACTCATTGTGCTTGGCCTCGAATTGGTGAACCGTTTCCAAAGAGGAGAAGTACTCTTCAAAGTGGGGATAAAGGTAAGCATAGTGGCCATGGAAATCACACAAAGCACAGGGGTGATTTTTGCACAAATTCTTGGGTTTCTTGGTTGAATCAGGTAAATTAATATGGACTTTTGGGATATTAGACTCAAGAAACGCTTCGTTGACCATGGGCTTGAGACGAGGCAATTCAAGACAATTATGGGTGGCATGATCGAAAACATCACACAAAGCACATAGAGGGGTACGTTTTGGAGGCTGAGGAGGAGCAGGGTTTGTCAAGGTAGCCTTCTCTTTAGGTGCCTTCTTGTGAGATTTTCCCCCTTAACCCAAAGCTATCACAACAGGAGTAGGTTCCTGTTGAGGTGGCTGAGGCACGGTAGCAAAGGGAGGGGTCATGGGGACTGATTGAATTGAGGTCAAAGAAAGATAAGGTTTAGGTTGACCAGGCAGGACAATGGCTGGGGGATCAATGTACCAAAATGGGATCCTTATGGTCATGTTAGGAAGGGATAAGGTAGCCATAACGGGTATGGAAAACACTCCAGGAGGGGGAGCTAGGAATGGTATCTGAACGGAGAGGTAATGGCCAGACGGGATAGCTCCGAGATGGTTAAGGCTAGGAGGAACCATGCCAGGAGGGTAGAGAGGCTCATGGATACCAACTGTAGATGAGGTACCTTGAGGAGGGGGTCCTGAAGGTTGGGTCGAAGTGCTAGGAGTAGGTTGTGGAGGGTGGGGCTGCTGACTAGTCGAAGCAGACTGCTTAAGGGAAGCCCAAGATGATTGCATCATGTAAAAGTCGGACGAGATGGGATCAGAGACGTGAGGAGGAAGATCGGAGAAAGAACCAAGAAAAGAGGATTCTTTGTTTTTTCTGGGTGAAGCACTAGTCAAAGGTTTGACTGTTTGTTTGTTGGCCACCGAAGAGATGATGGACTCAAGGGAGGTCTGAGACTTCGATTTGTAATATGTCAACTAGTCAATGGTGACAATCTTTCCATTGTGAGGAAATCACATATTACAGTGAAATACAGATGGGACAGCAGAAATCGCATAAGTGTAGCTACAACCCAACAAAATTTTGTAATTTAAGTGGGCATTAATGACTTCTACGTCAACACAAACAATCTTGCCCGCAAGAGTACTGGGACAATTGCGGAACAGGCCAATGGGCTGGGAAGAGTGGCCATCCCACACTCGAAGGGTGATAATCGAAGGAGCCAACTCAAGAGATCCAATTTTCTTCGAAACCGAAGCGGACATCACACAGGTGGATGCCCCCCTGATCAACTATACAATGGGAGACATTGGCATTCCAGATCTTGATGGGGATTTGGATGGCGACAGAAGCAGGAAGGGGAGGATGTTCTGACCAGTCAACATTGAAGAAGATCAAACGATCACCTAAAGGATCCACATCACGCATGGAAGTTAGTAGAGATTTTCGTTATGAAGGGCACGACTGGAGGAGTTTTAGCGTTGAGATAGCAGCAGGGGATTGCGCCAAATCATCTACTATACTATACGAATGGGAAGCTTTTCCAGAAGCATCATTTCGATGTAATGGTCCCTTGGGGATCTTGGTATGAACCTCTGCCTTATGCTAAGAGATCTGCAAAGGACCATTGGTTGTCGAAAGAGGCTCTATGGAGCCTGGAGAAAGGGCCTCGGGGGTAGACATAGCAGGAGGCTTGTTGTACTGAAGGGACCGAGTCTGAAAGTTGAGGTCAATGGTAATGGGTTGTTCAAATTTCATCATGAGAATCTGGTCATCAGAGGTACTAGATGGATGAGGTTGAGTGACCGCCTGACCTTCAGGTGGTTGGGTAGTCACAAATCCTTGCCGAGGGAAAGTATTGATAAACACAGCAGGCTAGATAGGTGCAGCATTGGGAGGAACTGAAGGGGAGGCTTGATGTCCTCACGATGCTACTTGAGTCTCCCACATATGACACATCTGACGTAAAAGAGGAGAATCGTGGGTTTAATGACCATAGACACCACAACAATAACAAGACTTATTCGTGTGAATAGGCCTGTCCTGCTTGGGCTAAGTTTCTTGTAGTTGGTTAGCAGTGTTAGGTGCATTCCCTTAGGGATTGGGTCCTGGATTACATGGGGTAGATTGATTTTGGGTGTCTTTCATCTTGTTTTTGGAAGTAAGAGGATTAGTCGCGCCCTGCTGTGCATACACCTGCCCCTTGGGGGGTGGTGGCTACTATTGCAGGGGTTGAGAAGGCAAGGGAGGCGGGGGTGATAATTTTGGAGGAGTTGGAGCACCAGGCTGTGGATACAGATAATTAGGAGGTTGGGAAAAATTGTGGTAAATAGGTTGGGCAAAAGGAGGAGGCATGTTGTATCTTGGATACATGCTACCGGGAGGGGGGAAAGTGCTCAAGGAGCTAGCCCCTCCCTAAGGGAAACCATAACCCATGGGAGGATGAGTGTATGAATGAGAAAGGGCTCCAAAGATACCTTCGGAGGCATGGGATGCCCTTGATGCGTTGGCACCACCAGGTCTAGGGATATCAAGAAAGACGGTATAAACATAACCATACTGTGCATAGATTAGGTCATATTTTAATGCAATCTAGAGAGTAGCTTCTTCAGTCTGAGGGAAATGAGATGCCACATCTTTTCTGATAGCAGGAAAAATGGATCTGAGAAACCATTCTATGTAAACATGGTCTTGAAAGGTAGGGGCTCGACATAGGCTCTTTCTTCTCTGCCATTCCTATACATGATCGAATAGGCAGGTTTCAGACTATTGACAGAAAGAGGTTAAAAGTTTGGTACCAATGTCATAACGAAGGGGAAGCTGGAAGTAAGACAGAAAATCCTAGGCAAGAGTCGCGAACGTAGTATGAGAGGAGGAGGCCTGGTCAGCATACCACTTAGAAGCTTCTCCAGTAAGCATATGCTGGAACAACCAAAGATGGACATAGTCATCAGTGATGGAGTTAGACAAACACCACATGTGGAAAGATCGAACATGGTTTGTAGGATCTTATCCAGCAAGAACTTCAAACTTGGGGATGTCCGAAGGGAGCTTGGTTGGCATAGTAAGCCAAGCAGGGTCATGGTGTATGGGGTCATTGATCAACTAGTTAAAATCGGGAAGAATGAGGCCTGCCATATAAGGGAGCAAGGGAATAGCTGGTATAGTTCCTGTTGCGGTCCCACTAGTAATATTCCCAACATTAGGGTTGGGGCTACCACCATCGTTAGGTCTTGAACCAGACATGGTGAAAGTGATAGGGGGAGAACTGGGGATAGAACCGAAAGAGGAACACAATGAACTAGAAGTGGAGTCAGAATGGGGACTCGGTGGAGGACTAACTCGAATCCTACATAGAGAAGTAAGTCTTCCTAACAGAAACTGAGGATGAAGGCCAAGAAGTCTCCAAGATAAATTCCTTGGGGGCGCAATGATGGAAGAAAAAATACAGATCACAAAAATAAGAGAGACCAATAAGGGCAAGGAGGTTCTGGACCAAATGATTACAATGTCGAAACAAGGGCAGGGAGGTGCAGAATCAATTGATTACAATGTTATAGTATTTTCCTGGTGGTGTTAACCAGGCACTCTTCACTTAGGGTGTGTGTGTTAAGTGTGTTAATTTTAATTTTTAAACCCAGACGTTTTTAGAGAAAAAATAAAAAGTGTGTTGTATAACTGTAAATATATCTACAAATAACAATAAAGGAAACTGAATATAACAGAAAATAAATAGCTAAATATTCATCAATAAAAACCCAAGGAGGCGGGCTTCTCAACAACTAGTCTGTGGGTGGGCAAAAATCTAGTCAAAACACACCATAATAGCCAATAGATCTAAATTCGTGAGGGACAATGATCTAAAGGTTAGATCTTCTGGAAATAGGTGCAGAAAACAACAAAAAACCAGAGGGGAAAGTGCTGCAAATGAGGTGGTGAAAGGCTACAACCTGAAGGGAAACAGAGGGGACCAAAACAAACTAAAAAGAGGTGCTTTGGATGGATGAATAACCAATCTAAATGGATCTGAAGGTACAAGATCAGATCTGAAAAATGGTTGAACACATTGAAATTTCAGACGACCTGTTTCAACTAAACTCATCCTAGAAAGGTGGAAGAATACTGAATCCCTAGGGGGCTAGGTTCCTACCTCGACGAGTAAAATAGAGCAAGTATAGGTCCAAAACAGGTGGAGACGTAAGTAAGACAACCCTAAACAGTAGCCTAGACAAACCCAGAAAAATCTCAGAAAAATTCTCGCAAAAGGCACAGGTCCCAGTTTCTGACCTGATTTCTATAGAGGTCGCAGGTTTGACGCTTTTTTCTGCGTCCTGGAGGTTCATGTCACAGGTTTTGGCCCAAAAAGTGTGGCCTACACTTCCAGCACTCTTCGGAGCAGGTTTCAGAAAAAAAGTGTCATCTCAACTACGGCTGATGCCTGTCACTTGTGCAATAGTAGGTCTAGAAACACACGGAAGTTAGAATTTTTATTGTTTTAGGGTTTTATAGGTTAAAAACAACATCAAGAAAAGAAAATCAGGAAGCTAAAGAAAAATCCTAGGGTTTGTAGTAGCTGGTCATGTATGGATCTGAAAAACGACAGAGGTCATAATCATGAACCCTTTTGGAGTCACTAGTTGTTAGGATGAATTCTAATCGAAAGTGTATGAAAAAAACTCACTTTAGCTATGCATAACAAACAACCCTAACATCAAATATGGCTGCCAATTTCTTTAGATCTATAGTTATTTGACCAAGATAAATGCTACAAAATCTAGATCTATGCAGTAAAAGATATTAAGAAGTAAATAAAAGCAAGAGTTTCTCCATGCATCCAATAGACAAGACAAGAATATTTTTAAAGATTTTTTGTATTTTTTGACACCTGGGAAGGGAAAATAGAAATATGTTACCAGTCCCCCTAAATGGGATGTGTTCTTGTATGTCCTCAGCACTTTAGATCTAAGATCTCTCTCTCTTGATGGTGTATAAAACCCAGATAAAAAAATGGAACTCAAAGGGAGCTCACAGGAAAAATTGTAGCAAAATGTAACTATGATGGAGGATCAAAGTCAGACCAAAAGTATAGATCCAGAGTGATCTTTAGGCAACAAAAGGTATTGAGTGGATGGAAAAACCCTTCTATTTATATCAAAATATTGAGTTAGTCTAGAGATTGGTGCATAATTAAAATATCATTAACCAAATCTAGATCCAACTTTTATGGAATATTTTATTATATTTGTTGGAAGGAAAATGAATTTGAATTTGGTCAAATCCATTTATTTGTAAATAATAAGTAAATAAATGATTTATTTATTATTTTAAGGATGTGGTTGAGTAATAATAAAATAAATTATGATTTATTCAATTATTTATAAATGATTTAGTCAAATTTAACAAGGAATATTATTTAAATAAGGTTTAAATAATTATTCCTAGAAAATAATAATATAAATAATGATTTATCTAATTAATTTTCTTGTTTTTGGGTTAAATATAGCCAGGAATATTAATTAAAATATTGTTTAACTAATTATTACTTGAGGAAAATCAAACAAATATGGATTTATTCAATATTTCCTCATGGGGTTTCTTGTTTAGACCATAAACAACTTAATAAATTAAGGATTACTAAGTTATTTTTCATAGTGAAAGCAATTTTACTTAGAGTTAAATTTGTCTTACATGGTGTACTTTGGTCCATCTAATAGTAACAAGTTAGATGACCAAAAATTGGTGTAACAATTTGAATTTAAAGTATGATAATTTAAACTTGGTTAATTAAAGTAAATCTATATTACTCTAAAGCCATATTGTTCTATAAATAATTCTACATATACATGCATTACAAAAATGTGCACTAATTCTAATAGTGCATTCACATTATTAGAATGTGCACACACTATTATTAGAAAACCATACATACTAACAGTTATTTTGGCTCTTTATGTGGAATAATGTGCCATGGCTCCCATATCGAAGTTGAAATCTAAATATTCCTTAGAGAGTATCTATCTGGTTGTTTGAGGGTTACTTCATATTCATTAAACTCTAGAAGCTTTATTCAGGGCCTCAGACCATATTTTATCCAACCCTCAAGATAATACATTCCCCAAGGCCCATTCTTATCATGTAAACCATACCAATGGTGACAAATATCCCCCATATAGGCCAAATATCCCCTAGAGATGTCATGTTTGTTAATTCAAACACTTGTTCAAGAATATTGATCATGGTAAGATTCAAATATGACCCAAGCACCTTATGCTACTTCCTTGACCATGGTTAAGGCCTGAGGTTCCATACATGGTGCAAACAACCTCCTAATGATATTGAGGTCAAACTTAGAGGCCACAAGACCTAGCTATGCCACACAAAGCCTTCAAATAACACACATAACGCATCTAGAGGCTAGATATATCTTAGATAGGATATGTGTGGTGGTTTGAGGCCTTATTCACGTCCATTGAACTAGAGAAGTTTTATTTAGGGAATAAGTAACTTTTTCCCTTCCCTATCCATCATACAGGCCATAAAACCCATTCTTATTATGCAAAACATATTAATTATTCCCATATTCCCATTCTAATATCTTTTTCATGGAAATTAAACATGAGAAAAACTTGTTTTAGGCCTAAGGCCCTTATTTATTCCTTGGACAAGATATAATCTATAACTCCCATATATGATGTGTAAAACCTCATAATGGAACCCTTATCCTAGATAGAGGCTTAAAATCCCTTAAAGCGGATTTATATTGTTCTTTATGGTGTTTTTCATGCAGGGTAAGCCAAAGAAGTTTAATTTTGGGCTCGAGGCCATTTTTTCCATCCCTTTTCCATGGTACAAGCCCAAGACCCATTCTTATTATGTAAAACATACTAATGATACTAAAGATCCCCTGTTACACAACATTTTTTTTCACTCCCTTCTCCCTATCCAAAGTGTCATTATTTGTGTCACTCATGCCAAAAATTTTACAAAGAAGCAAAAGCTATGAAAACATCTTCAGCATGAAAAACATGCTCAAAATATCCCCAACTAAATGGAGAATCTGTGCATTGAAACAATTCTGGAGAAAGCTTGGAAAAAACCCTAATTTGCAGCCCCAGCACGGGCCTCTCCTATCTTCCCTCACACTTGTCACCCTATGTATAACTAGTCAATAACGCTGGCAGCATAGGAATTAAAGTGAAAATTTGCATTGGTCTTCTTCAGGAATTTTTCCAAAAATGTAGCAAATGCTTCATCCTCTAGAAGTCTTAAGAATTGAATTATGATACTTGTTGGTTGAGGATATGGTCGAGTTCTCCCATTTTTGAACCTTTGATCCTATCCTTAAGAAACATCCTCTTTGAGATTATAAGGACTTTCCTCCCTTATTTTTGGATCCATAACCTCTCCAACTTCACTATAAATGAGTGCCATGCCTTCCCCAAATGGTTGGTCCTTGCTGGTTGCATTACTAAGTGCCCAAATGAGCCTAAACACTGTCAAAAATCCAAGGAAAAGGAGCACATGAAGTATTTGGCTTGGACTTGGAAACTCGTCCTGAAGGAGGTCTCCAACATCAAGGCATTGATTGTATGCTTCCCTCTTTTATTAATTAATAATACAAAGAATATTTTACTTTCCATGAGCTTGTTAATGATCCCCTGCTTATTATGATACTCATTGATGTTTCATATGGTTTATATTAGAATACTTTTGTTTTGTCTCTTTTGTTATTCATTATTTGATCTCTCTTGTAGGTATTCATGTGTAAAGGAATAGCGAGGAGAGAGCTTGGAAGTGAAGAGATCGGGATCTACATTGAAAAATGATTGCATAGGAGTGAGGTAGGCCATCTCCTTGTCCCATGTTATTTCGATATTAAACTAGGAAAGTTTTCATTCTTTATCTCGATTGTTAATAGACCCACTCATTGGTCTAGAGGGATCACTTCTATCCGTAGAAGGGATTTCCTAGATAAAAAAATGGCAACTCCACTGGGGATCCTATACCCTCTTTAGTCCTTGTTTTATGTTTTTCCTTCTTGTTTAGTTTGGCCAATTGTTGAACGAACATTCTTTTGGATTGAGTTTCAATCTTTACTCTGTTTTGAAGATTTCCTAGGGTACCAAATCTAGATTTTACCCTTGAAATTTTCTTGTTTTCCCTTATTTTCCTCCATCAACGTGCTTTTGACCAGTTACAGTCATGCTTCCAATGCGCATTTTATCCGAAACAATCACGTTGTAGTCCTCTAGTGTCAAATGGAATTCTGCGCTAGTATTTGAATGTGGCAATTTTTTGAGTCTCTACTGGAAAATTTAGTGTGTTCTAATCCTTAAGGTTCTTCCTCTATTTTTACTGTGTCAAGTTTTGATTGTGTGATTTCAGTTTCTTAGTGGAATGCAAAAAATGTCGCATACTTAAAGTGATAAATTGATATTTTTGATTGAGTCTTTCACATTTTGAGTCAATTGAAAGTTGTGTTTACTGCTTGTATGACTTGAAAATAATTTAACTTCTGTCAATCGAATGGTAGTGATTCTTTTGTATTCATAAGAAATTGATTTTTTCATTTAGTTAGTTTTTCATTCCAAAATTTTCTTTTCGTTAAATGCATTAGATTACTCGCGTGAAAATTTATTTTTTGGAATTCATTATTGAAAATAGATCACATTTTTCGGTAATTAAAAACTAAAGAAGTGCATTAAAGTGCAATAGATAATTCAAAACAAAAAGAAAGTGAAAAATCATACTAGTGCATCTTAGTAAATGTGAAAATATTTTTATTTCTGAGAAGTGGCATTTGGGATAGTGAAAGTGAAAATTGTCTTTTTACTTTATAGAATTTCATTTTTTGAAAAGTGAAAAGAGAAAAAGATATCCAGGGGAACTGTGTTTGTTGCATTATATTTTTGATGCATCATTGTTCGAAATATCTTCCCTTATTAATTTAGCTTTCATCGAAAGGAAAAAATGTTTGTTTTTCATGTAGTTTCATCTTAGGAATTCAGGTGACATTTCTTTTGAGCCCAAAAATCAAAAATTAATTTTATAACAAAATTAAAATTAGTCGCAATTAATCGAAGGAGCATTTTGAATTGATGAAAACATTTAGAGGTCTAGGCTAGAGACGTGTTCTGGCATCGTAAAGCGTAGCAGTTGTCACTAACAGCCTGTATTCAATCCTGGGGGTGATATCGCGTCCCATGCATAGAAGTATATAGTACTATTTTCCACGTATGGTAATTATATGGTGACACTCTCGTCGAATGGTTCATTAGACAACTTTTGAGGTCTAAAATGGGCCTCCTAAGAAAAATTTACAACCAAACTAAAATTTATAAGAACCAATAGGATTCAAGATGATGATGTCAACCATGGGGGATGATTCATGATTTTTGGGGTAAAAAAATAAAAATATTAAAATAAAATAAAATAATAAAACTACTTTTCAACTTGTATTTTCAACTTCTGTCCCTAATGTTTTTCTCAAATTTTAGCGAGAGTAATCATTGGATGAAAAATTGAAATCCTCGTCCGAGTATTACCTATGTTGCATACTTTCTATGGAACCTACTACACACAAAATGAGAAATACCTGGAAATACATGATTTCAATCATGTTTTTCATGTAGTTATCATTTTTTGCGTAGCAGGGTCCATCCAAAGTATGCAAAATGAGTAGTCCTTGTGTTAGTGATAGTATTTTCATACATCCACCAGGGATCAAAACACATTTGCATGTGCATCTTAGGTGTCCCATTCTGAATAATTTTTTCATCATTCCATTAGGTCATGATATAAAATTGTTCCATTGGTGGTTGTCCTGGTCAAATAAGCTTCCTTCTCCCTCAGAATATCATATTGATTGATTCATTCTCATGTCTCCTTGAGAATAATAACACCTATGGAAATTATTTTTTCACTTGCAAGTCTTTAAAGTCAAAAGTCAAAGTCTCATTCAAAATTCAGGTAAAAAAATAGTCCCATTAGGTCATAGGGTCAAAATCATGAAAATTGGTCATTTCACCATCAAATTCATCTTTTGAAGGAGTAGTAAGAGTCAAATGTATTCAACAATTTCAGGTTCTAAACTATCATTTCCAAGTAAGTGGCTTTGTTTTTACCATATTTTTCTCTCAGTTGTGCTTGGAAAGCTCATTTCCCTCTCCTAGGGTTTTTACCATATTTGTCTCTTAGTTGTTTTTACCATATTTGTCTCTCAGTTGTGCTTGGAAAGCTCATTTACCTCTCTTAGGGCTTTATAATTGTATCCTGATTCTCTTACACTCTCCCCTATCATTAATATACCTTCCTAAACACTTCTCATCACTCCTATCCCTCAAAATCATCACTTTTCCACAAACCCTAGCCTATTTATACAATTTGACACTTTTCGAGACTAGGCATGTGTTTTTCCCTTTTGGAACCATTCCCCTCACTCAATCCTTGAAATTCCACTTTCCCCTACTCTCTAACATCTATCCCTATTTGCCAAAATTTTCCCAATAATTTAGACAACCCCTAACCCCTTCATTCCGCTCCCTCTACAAGGTAGTCCTAAAATCCCTTGATTTTCTTACACCAAACCGTAATTTCCTTTCCTACTGAACTAGGTTTTGCTATGGAATTAGAGACATCTGAGTAGAGGAGGCATAAGGGAGGTAATTTTATCAAGTATGAATCCATACCAACTCATAAACATCATGCCTTCATTATTTTTCAAGAAATCATTCTAACGAACAAATCATTTGCCACACACAGGGTCAGTTTCGCTTCAAACTATGTTTCCGACCAAAAAGAGATGAATTTGACAAACATGAGAGAGGTTTTTGTCCATAGTAGGCCAAGGAATAAAATTTTCCTTTATTTTTTACACAAGTATCACGGGTTTTGAGAAATCTTAAAAATACATGTCCTACACGAGGTTTGTTGCATTTCTTGAGTGACCTTGGGAAAATAACGTTTTCTCCTACCTAGAGTGTCGAAATGACTTTCTTGATGAGTCAAATGATAACCATACAGATATAGATTTCTAGTGAGATATCATGAGCTCAATTTGGAGTTGAGGCACACCTTCAAAAGTTTCTTGCACCAGAACTATGCATTTTTGCACCCTCATTCAGCACTTTTTGACCTATTTTGGGAAAATACACTTTTGAGAAGACAAATGAACTCCAAAAAGAAATAAAAAGGTTGATTTGAAAATTATATAGGATAATATTTCCAACGAGCTATCCTGGGCCCAATTTAGACACCGGCAAGGCCTCCAAATGTGGTCTGCAGAAAGGTCTTGCAATGGCGTTGCACGTTCGGAAGTTGGCGTTGCGCATTTGAATCAGTGTTGCATGCCTGCCCAGAGGCGCTGCGACCTTTCCAGGAGAAATCAATGTAAATTTTAAAGGTGCTACGGACTCAGACAGTGTTGCTGCGCATATGGATAGGCATTGCGCCCTCACACAACAGCACTGCACGCCTACACAGTCAAGTTTGTTGAGGGTTGTACCACTTCAAACCACTTCAAATGAACTTCAAACTTTGCCTAATTCCTCCAAGGATGTTATAAACAGTAAGTGCTCATTCATTACCTTGTTTATATGCTATTTGGTGACTCTTGAATGATTTTAAATGAAACCCTAATTGCAATTTGTGTTAAATTTTCATACACCTTGTTCACCTTCCTAAACATATATCAGTCACAGGCAGGGTAAATTTCATTCACCTAGGATTTTCATTGATATAGTTTTTTCATTCAATTCATTCCCTTTACTAATTCCCTTCACCTATTCAAGATAGCCATCAAATCTCCTTCTCCTTTCATCTCATTCCAATTTTACCATAGGGTTTCATAAGTCAGAGTTTAAAATGTCGGAAGAAGAAGATAGTGGTATTGGTGAGGCACAAATGCCAAGAAGAAATGACCATAAAGGAGGGAAAATTAATAGGTTTGAACAAATCACTACAAGAGAAATTATGGCCTCTCCTCTCACTGTTTCTGCTTCAAACATGTGGGTTGTTTTGATTTTGTGAGAGTGCAACAAATTCAAAATCACCTGGGATTAACAAGATTTTTCATCACTAATCTACATGACAAACATGTCACTCTTCTTGGGGTCACCTTTTATATGCCCACCAATGCTATTTCAGCTCCTACATGGATCCCTAGTGTGGGAGAGAGATGGTTTAAACAAATAAACCTTGATATGAATTATTATGTATCGTACCTCATACCTAGGTACAAGGATCACAAGAAGTCAATTTTCCCTTTCTCTCATCTCCTTGATTGGTATGCTCCCATGATGAGGCTAATCATGAAATACTTCACTTATGAGGGGAGGTTTTCTCGAATCTACTCATACCATATCGGACTCCTCATTCATTTCACTAGAGTTAGAATGCTACACATACATTACTATATTTTCCACAGCATTGAAAATATGGCTTACATTGTGCAAAAGATGGATTACAATCATCAAATGAAAAGTCTATTTCATCATTCACTCATCAAAATGGTGGTCATGATTCAACTTCAGCAGAAAAAAATTTCATGGGATGAATTCATTGCAAATGAGGTTTTCACTACCCCACCTAGCCATCATGAGCAGGATATCCCTTTATGTAATATCCCTTTTCAGGAATATCAACAATCAGTAATATATTATAGAGATTGACTGAAGGGGAATTTACCGGACATGTCACCTCTAAAGAGAGGATGAGATCTGGAGGCTAGCTGGCCCTTTTCAGACTCTGTCTATAGAGCTGCTTGAATAATTCCGCTCAAAAGTGAGCTACAACAATTTGCAAAACATAAGCATGAAGAGTAACTTGCATAAACTTCAGAAAATGTTGGAGAACTCATAGCCATCTTATTATAATAATAGCAAATACAAATGTATACAAAATCTTGAGGGAAATGATGCTTAATATGAACAATGCCAATCCTCAGGGCAGAAGTACAAGAATCATGAGACAAAAATTGCTACACATGTGAACCATAGCTATGACTGCACAGTCAAATGGAGACACTACAACATGTAAAATGGTAGTGAAATGATATTACAATAATAACTCAAGAAATGAGGGGGAGCAAGCTCTCAACCCTTGAAAACAACACTGCAACAATCCTCTAAAGGATTGGCTATAATAGATGTACAAAATATGAAGATACAATAATGTCGAAGTTGCAGGGTAGCAGCAGCAACTCAAATATAAAATATAAGGAGGAGAATGAATATGGCCTACAAACTGAAGCAACCTCCTCCAAATGGATTCCTTAAGTGCAAGGTTGATCCTCGCATAAGTAATCTCTTCCTCCAAAATGATGGAGCAAACCCCCACTGTAGACAAACTCTGAAATAATGCAGTCTATGGAAGGGACTGTGCTAATGAAGGTGGGAGAAGCTTGGCCTGCTGTCAAAATATGAAAATCAGCTCTGGAAACCCTCCTTACTGATCTTCCCAAGGGAAATGAACTCCTTCATATGAAAGATGAGACAAGGAATGGTGTTGTGGAATCTCCTCCATTGCAAAATCTGCAACACAACCCTGTGATTGTGTTGTAGATGAAGTAATGGATATGGCCAAATTCCTGGATATGGAGAAATAAAGAGAAATCCTCCTTGAGCTACTCAAGGGAGGAGAGGAACTCCTAAATAGGAATCCATCGTGCCAAAGGCACTGCAATTCAGCTGCACAATTGGAGGCTCCAAATAGACTCAAATTCCAAATCTTCAATAATAATCTCTATGGCTGCCTCATCCTCCTTATATTTAAAATGATGTCTCTATGCCATGGACCCCACCCAATTAGGGTTTCTCCCACAAGGAATCTTTGTCCCTCTCTAAATGCGTTGTCTTCCCAAGCAAGCTACACCCTCTTAGGCTACGCTGTCGACTTGGTCAACATGGCCTCATCCTCATGTGTTTACCCCCTTTTTACACTAGGAGGTGCAAAAATGGCTATTCCATGGATCCCTTATCACCTCATCTGGGATTTTATTTATGAAAATGGGTCTCCTTACCCATCTTATTTATCTCCTAAATAGTATGAGCAAAAATTAATGTTCCAATTTATTTGCAAAATTTTTGGAACATTACAGTCCTCCCCTCCCAAAGATTGCTTGCCCTCAAGCAAGTGAAAGGATAGACTGTGTCTTCTTCTCCTATGCCTGTAGCATCCCTGTATGATGATCTCCTTCAATGCAGTGATGCTATCTCATCAATCAAGCCTCCACCATGCTCCCCCCCCCCCCCCTTAGCATGCAAGTTAGCTGACAGGCCATCATCATGTAAGTTGCAATGCTCAAGAGGATAGAAAGTGATGTCTAGAGGTCCCCCTTGAGGAATGGAGTCTGAAATCTAATGGGAATTGTTTCCCCCATATGGTTAATCCATCCCCTAAGCTATGTGCCATGCAAATTGAGTCACCTCCCAACTAGGAAACTCAAGAACACTGTCATCCACCTTTGGCTCTGGCAAAGAAGGTGGGCTAAAAATATGCACATGGTTGACCATATAGTCTACTTCACACTGTCCATCTCTCCACTTAAGAAAAGTGTATAGTGTCTGTTGATCCTGGGCTGCAATAAGGTTGCCATCAAGTGGCAAGAAGAAGGCTAGAACTCCCAAAGTCTCTCCCCCAATGCTGCAATACATGCTGGCCCAGACATCTCCATATGTGATGAGACGGGAATCATCCTCATATGGTCTCATCCCCATCATATGTCTCACCCCGTAATAAAAAAATGGTGCTATTGTGGTGGTCATACCATCCCTCATATCCCCATCAGAACATGCAATGCAAAAGATGTGAGGGACTCCTCCCTCAATGGACACATCCATCCTATGTGTCTCCTTCTCAACCCTGCTCCTCATAAATGCATGAAAAATATAATCATAGGGAGAAAATAGGAGCATCATGCTTGCTGCCATGTGTAAAAAATGAGAAGGACAATGGTCCCTCAAGTGCAACCAGTGCAACTTAGTGCTCCACTGCCATAGAGACTTATAATAATTGTGGTTGCTCAACCACTGGTTTGTTGCATCAATTTCCTCATAAGTTTGGGGAAAGTGAATGATACATGCTGAAAATTGAGCATGTCCCCCATGATCTCTATCTTCCCCAAGTACTCCAAGATAATGGCCATTAGCCATGCTTATGGCCTCCACTAAACCATGAGGTCTAGAAAGATGTATGCTCCTCCTTGGAGCATTCTCCTGCATGTGTATGGTCAAGGGATGCATACATATTTCATACAAATGATCATGTGAAAAGAAATGTATACCCTTACCATGTTTTATGCTCATGCCAATTGAGGAACTCATATATGAGTCTCTTCTCATCCACCAAAGGGAAAGGGGTGGCTGTGCTGATTCCCCCATCTCCATGTGATCAATTCGTCTCCTACTATGTTGATCTTCTGATATCCTACAAGTGGAGAGATCATTGGAATGTCCCATCAAGATCTGAGAACCCCAATGTGGATCTATCTCCCATAATGACAGTGCTAGTGGTCCCTCATGAAGAACATCTTTCATATGGCTATCTTCCTCTTTGACACCTCCTATGCCAAAGACACAATTTGGAAGGTTTCTATCCTTCCCATGCTGTTTCTTCCACAACACAAAATCTAGGATGAGAGTAGGTGTAGATGATGTTTAGGAAATTCATCCCTCCTCCGTGAATCCATCCAAAACTCCCACTGTTGTTTCTAGCTCTCCCAAGGTTCCCACCTCTATAGAATTAATGAGTGGTGCCTTCGAGTGTGAAGCACCCATCCCCCTCTGTTGAACTAGTGGCCTCCTGGGTGAAATGCCTCCATGTGGTGGGACATATCCATCAAGAGAAGACTGAACATATGGATGGACTTTAATTTCCATGCCTTTCCTATGCAATCTAGCCTCCCTCCTGGGTGCAACAACCTCCAAAAATGTATATGGGTGAGTACTCCTCAACTCATGTTGTTGGTTCCTCTCCCCATCTCCTCCTTGTGGCTCCATGGTTTCACACCTCTCCAACAATGGCACATGACTTGTTCCTTGCTCTCCACACATGAGATCTTGGGGATCTTCCTGCAAAGTTTCAAGGGTCCTTCTCTTTGGAGCATGAGCTCCTCTCCTCTTTGCCTGAGATTCTACATATGCTCTAGAAATGACAACGCTGCTACCCCCAACCTTCTCCACATGAGTGGCAGCCTCCAAACAATTTGATCCTCTTTAAACAAAGATACCCCCATGCTTCCTTACTCCAAGATGTGAGGTGAAAGTTTTCTTTCCTGCAAGTTTTTGTTCAGATTTTTGGCCTCCTCCATGGTTTTCTGAAGTGGCTTTTCATTTTGAGGTAAGGGTTTTGTTTGATTTTCCTTGTGCAAACCCATCATGTGTGTCTCATGAATCCTCCCATCTAATTTCTTCACTAATGCCTTAGTGAAATTTGCATAAGATGTAATGTTATTATTCTTCAAAGAAAGGGATTCAAAGATCCACCAAGCATAGGCCTTACCTCTCATATGCAACACTGCAATTCTGATAGCTTGATTTTCTAGAATTTGGTGCTGCTGCAAAAATGTGTCTAACTCCTCCACCCAAGCTTTGGCTGAACCAACAAGTGAACCATCAAAATGTGATAGATAGGATCTACCATGCTGCATTTTCTCCTTGGTCACTCCTCCTTCTTCTTCCACCTCCCTCATGGGACTGCTGGGATTATGGTTGCGCTGACCCTCATAGTGTGTGGATAAATGTTCACACCCACTATGTGCAAATCTAGAGTTTGTTTTAGGATTAAACCCTCTTGGGGATTCTTCATTTGTTTCCCTCCTAACATCCTTGAGATATTAATGAATGCTCTATGAAGATTTAGGAAGAAGCATTGTAAGCTTATCCCCTCTTCCTCCATCAGAAAATGGATTCTTCTTCCTGCTCAAAATTCTATCTCCTTCTTGATGATAATAGGAAGTACAGGGTCCTTCCTCTTCTCTTTATTCTTCCTCCTCGACCTCCTTGGAGAGGTTCTTTATGGATCTAAAAACTGATGAGAACAAGCTCATCCTCTTCATTATCTTGATTTCTTCTTTCTTGGGCTTGAGGGCCACAGGCTGAGCCAAGAAAGGTGCTCTGATACCACTGTAATATCCCTTTTTAAGGAATATCAAAAATCAGTAATCTATTCCAGAGATTGAATGAAGGGGAATTTACCGGACATATCACCTCTAAAGAAAGGATGAGATCTGGAGGCTAGCTAGCCCTTTTTAGACTCTTTCTATATAGCTGCTTGAAGAATTCCGCTCAAAAGTGAGCTACAACAATATGAAAAACATAAGCATGAAGAGTAACTTGCATAAACTTCAGAAAATGCCGGAGAACTCATAGCCATATTATTATAATAATAGCAGCTGCAAATGTATACAAAATATTGAGGGAAATGATGCTCAAGATGAACAATTCCAATCTTCAAGGCAGCAGTACAAGAATCATGAGATAAACACTGCTACACATGTGAACCCTAGCTATGACTATGCAGTCAAATGGATACACTGCAACATGTAAAATGGTAATGAAATGATATTATAATAATAGCTTAAGAAATGAGGGGGAACAAGCTCTCAACCCCTAAAAACAACACTACAACAATTCTCTAAAGGATTGGCTATAATAGATGTACAAAATATGAAGATACAATAATGTTGGAGCTACTGGGTAGTAGCAAAAACTCGAATATAAAATATGAGGAGAATGAATATGGCCTGCAAACTGAAGCAACCTCCTCCAAATGGATTCCTAAAGTGCAAGGCTGATTCCGACATAAGAAATATCTTCCTCCAAAATGATGGAGCAAACCCCCACTACAGAAAAACTCTAAAATAATGCAGTCTATGGAAGGGACTGCACTGATGAAGGTGGGAGAAGCTTGGCATGTTGCCAAAATATGTAAATAAACTCTAGAAACCCTCCTTACTGATCTTCCCAAGGGAAAGGAACTCCTTCCTATGAAAGATGAGACAAGGAATGGTGTTGTGGAATCTCCTCCAATGCAACACCTACAACACAACCCTGTGACTGCGCTGTATATGAAGTAATGGCTATGGCCAAATGCCTAGATATGGAGAAATGAAGAGAAATACTCCTTGAGCTACTCAAGGGAGGATAGGAACTCCTAAACAGGAATCCCTCGTGCCGAAGGCACTGCAATTCAGCTGAACAGCTAGAGACTACAAATAAACTCAAATTCCAAATCTTCAATAATAATCTCTATGGATGCCTCATCCTCCTTATATGAAAAATTATTTCTCTATGCCATGGACCCCACCAAATTAGGTTTTCTCCCACAAGGAATCTTCCTCCCTCTCTAACTGCGTTGTCTTCCCAAGTAAGCTACACCCTCTTAGGCTGCGGAATTGTGACGTTTTTTTTGAAAACCTAAAAATCGTTGGAAGATCGACATTTTGTGATCATCGGAAGACCAAAAGTTGTGGGTTGTTGGAGGACCAACGCTTTTTAAACGTTGAAATAGCAACACTTTGCAAAACATCGGAAAAAGTGTCGCAATACCGACACTTTGGAAAAACGTCAGAATTGCGACGTAATGGCTAACCACATTTTTTCTGGCCTCAAACTGTCGATCTTGCGACGAGTTTGTGTAGGAATAGCAATGAAGTGGCCTTTGGAAATTGGGCCAAATTTTTTAGTTTCTTTTTAAAGCCAAAAATTATTCACTTCTATCACTTTTATTTTGTAAAAAATACATCGTGGAAGAGCCTGTGAGTCCTCGGTCACGCCATGCGCAAAACTCACCTTCCACTTCCCCTTCACTTTCTGAAGTCAAGGGGTCTCCTAAAATATCCCAAACTAAGATTCCTCATATCTTTTCTAAACCTCTTGAGAAGCAGGGTGTTGAAATTGGTACTATTCTAAGTATTCAACCCATCTCATCTCGACCACCTCCATCTGAGTCGATTACTTCGTCCCATGCCTCTCATATGGATAATCCTGAGCCTACTTCCAGGTTCTTACTTTTTCCTGAGAATCCGCTCTTTGATCTTAAATACAACCCCATCTACTTTTCACATGTTATCACCCCCCCTACTTCCCAAGGCTAAGAGTGGAGCTAAGGGAAGTTAACCACAAACCAACCTTTAGGTCAGGTAGCTAGCCCTACCAAGACAAGAGAGGGATATCTCAATGTCACTTTATAGTCAAAGGGATTACTGGATATAATTTTTTAGGCTAGTTATGATGCTAAATTGATTAGGGTTTTTGTTTTTTTGGATTTTTTCTCGAACATAGGAATGACAGTTAGGAAACTAGGTTTAGGGTTTTAGTCAGAATTCAAAGGTTTAGTTGCAGAGGTAAGAGTGAGGTTGCGTAGGTAAGCTAAAAATAATGCTTAATTTGTCACTATGTATTGAGTGAAATGAGAGGGAATCAGAATGAGAATTAAACTAAGTTCATTCATCAGAAGAGTAGGACAACTTTATGAAAATCTTATGAAAAACATAGCATGGAAAGCATGTTTTTTGTCAATAAAATGATAATAATTAACATAAATAACCATATAGATTAAATATGAGTAACATAGCATTCAACATATTGATTTTATAGAGAAAAAAAAATGGTCAAATTCATACCACTGGAGTCTCAACACTATATCTCCAACATTGTCCTTGATTTCATTAGCAAAAACTTGTACAATAGCTCCACTACAAATAACAACTATCCAACCTCTAAAAATACTTGAGGTGGACTACCTATAGAAAATAAAGTTCATGAAACCTCATAGGGATGAAATCCTATCCAAAAATTATCATAACTACATTAGATGAGTCACTTCCTAAAATCTAGGGAAGTTAGAAACTTATCCATGAAATTTAGCTAAGGACTAGGAGTGTGTGTCCCCTCCATTAAATTACATGTTTCCCCACCGTAGAATAAAAAAAAAAACTCAAATACATAAAATTCTACTTCATGTGACAACTATCATCGAATTTCTAGAGTTTTATAGGAAATATAGTTGTCTGAAAGGAATCCTATTCAGAAACGTCGCACCTGTAGTGAAAACGTCGCGCCAGTTTTGCAGAAGCGTCGAGCCAATTCAGGGCTTATTTTTACCAACTTAAGAGCACCCAAATGAAAATTTGAAAGTCATGTTGAGTAGCCCTATGAGTATAGTTTCCAAAACACTTTTAATTTTTGGAAAACACCCATATGAAGGCCTCCAAAAGTAGTTTTTCCCAACCTTACTCTAAAAGTGTTGTGCCTACTCCAAAATAGTGGCAGAAGCATAGAAATGAGGTATTTCTTGGCATTTTTCTCCAAAAAAATAGCTTTTCATGGAAATAAAACTCCATATATCGCATGTACTAATAAATACACACCCATACATGTAAGAAAAACTTAATTTTGAAGCTTTGAGAAAAATAATCGCGTCTCGGGGTGACGCTTCTGAAGAAAAAAATCCAGATTTGTGCAAAAATGACCAAACTTTCAAAAAGTGCTCAAATTTGACAAAAATTAGTTCTATAACACCTGTGGATGATGTTATTAACAACCACAGATGTCTCAACAAGGAGGTCTAATTTTTCTTTCTCCATGAGCTTCATTTGAACCTCTTTAAGCTTCTTTTTCACTTGTTTGAGGCTAACTTGTGAAATTTTGTTCCTAGCACAATAATGATTGGCCATATGTCTTTAGAGATTATTTTTCATTTTAGCTTTCCTCGAAAGCTTCTCAAGGTTCCCATTGACCATATCATTAAAATACTCTCTTTCTTGATTGATTTCATCAAGAATTAACTCATCAGAAGTATGTTAACCTGATTTAGGAGCTGTTGACCCTCTTTCTCTCTGAAGCGCCTTCTTGAGGCCTATTGTCCTTGATATTCTTATTTTTGTTCCAACCTCTACATCCTCCAACTGATCATAATTTACTATCTCTTTTCCCTTGCCTTTATCTGCCTCAACATGTAACTTTGGTTTGTCTTGGAGGAGCAGTTTCACCTTTAATTGGAGATTTTCTTGTTGTACGAATGTAATATGAGAATTTTCAATTGAGAAAACATCCCTAAACTCTGCTATTTCTGTATCCTTCTCCTTTATGATCTCCTCAAATGACTTATCCTTCACCTGCTCTGCCATGTCATCTTCTAAGGGTACTTTTTCATCATGTTGTTGCAATGGTGACTCACCATCATGGCTAGGTGGTTGCTCCATTGTTTGTCTTTTCTCAGGTGTAGTTTCAAGTGCCAATACACCTCTTATGGTATTGGGAGAAAAAACCATTATATTTCCTTTCTCATAGTTTTGAGTGATCTCAACCCTAGGTTCTTTTGAGATATGGGTCTGCCTCCTAGAAGAGCCAACCTCCTTTGGTTGTATTGATGTTGTGGTATGAACAATTGGTGGACTAGTAGCAGGTGTTGATGTTACTTTCTCCATGAAAACTTCCCAGGTCATGTTTTTTGCTGAGATCTGGTGCATAAAAATAATCTTAAACAAACCATGGTGAAATAGACTAGGATGAGGATTTCTACCTTTTATTTGTACTTTTTTCGCCATCTTCACCAAACTCCTAAATATATAGTTTGACAAATTGAGAGATTTCATAGCTGTGAAATGCATAAGTAACTTAACATAGTATTGGTAAAGTCTTGAAAGTCTTCCCTCGCATGTGAAATATTTCATGATGAGATTCATTAATGGGGCATACTTATCAAGTAGATTCCTCAAAGGGAAAACATGTTCAGGTTCATCTCTGCAATGACGTTTTAGGAACAATGGTTAATTTTCAAGGTCCAATTCCATTCCCTTGAACTAGATTTCTCCTTCAATTGGGATCCTCATTGCTGAAGTGATGGCCTTTGCTGATAGAGTGAATTAAATTCATGCCATGGTGGCCTTATCTCTGCTAAAGTTGGTGGAAAAAAGGGTAGTTAATAGGGCATGACATCCTACCTCCATAATATTCTCACAAAATCTCAGACTTCGAGTGTTTTCAAAACATCTCTTGGCATATCGGGAGGCATTTAGTTCTTACAGTGTGGATGGCTCAAATATATAATGGTAGCCTCAATTGTGAGCTTTCTTTTAAGTCTCCATAGTAGTTGTGAACATAATCAAATCGTCCTAGATGAAATGAGTGGGTGGGGATGAGTGGATTTGGAAAAAATAGGGGATATGGATAGGGTAGGTTTAGGGGATGTGATGAGCTATAAGGAGTTTGAGGAGAGTTACCCAAAAAATTGAGACAATATGGAAATGTTTTGGCTTGAGGATTCACATGGAATTACTTGAAATAGGTATGGGAAGGTGGGTAAAAATAGGAGAACACAAATATTCTCCAGTTTTGTTGTGGAAGTGTAGTGAGGAGTTAGGGTTTTTATGAGATAAGGGTAAACGGGATTGTGAGTGATAGGAGGTGTTGTGGTAGGGTTTATAAAGGATAAATGAATGTTTGAGATGGTGGGAAAAGGGTCTCTAATGGCCTAAAACAATTAAGAAAGGAGAAAGCCAAGAGCATAGGAGAGAAAAACCCTAAGGATAGAAAACACTTATACAATCATAAATTAACTTGAATAATGCTTTGGAATGCAAATTTACTGGTTTTGGAGGACATGGTAGGTTTTCAAAATTTTTTTGAAACTCAATAAGTTGATTTAGAGGCAAATATAAAAAAATGTAGCACTCTTTTGCAAAAACATAGCGTTGCCTAGAAGCATAGCAGATTGGATTTTATTGCAAATGTTTCCATTTTTCTTCTACCTTTGGCAATGGTAAGGTACTCTGAAGGTGAGAGATGCACTTTATCGAGCAAGGGAACATAAAATCATTGAAATAAATCAATTTTTCCTTTTTATATCATCACTAGAAACACATTTTTGTCATTTAGTGAAAACATGACTTTTAAAGAACACATTACTTTTTTAAAATTTTGAAAATGAAACAAGCTTTTGAAAGAAGAAAATTTGTCTTTTTTTTTATTCACCTACCTAAGCTAACTCCCTTTTAAGATGATTTTGTATTATGGAAATTAATGACTCTTCTTTTTGCAATCTTTATGACATATTTTGGACTTTTATGGTGGCAAAGTGAAAGACACCTAGACACTGACCTAGGTGAAAACATGATAACTTTACCTAAGACTCTAACTGAAAATGAAGGATATGACTCGTGAAATGAAAAATAAACATGAATAAACTAAAGGGAGTAGCTTTTAAAACATAGACATATCTACAGATCAAAATTTTATTTGAAAATTGACTTGGAAATGTAAAATTTTAACCTAGAGCAACTACTAGACAAATTTGAAAGAGTACATATTGATCACTGAATATTGGACACTAACATTGGATCCAACTGGGGATGGAAGCTCCTTTAGGAGGTGTCAAGAACATCATAGATCAGGTAGCCTTATCCATTGGGATATGGGTTCAAAACTAAACTGAAATGACTTGGTCAAACTGAAAAACTGACTCAAAAAATGACTGAACTTTTTGAAACTTTTTTGAAGCAAAACATCAGTTGATTGTAGAAGCCTCATGGCCTTCTCCTCGGGCTTCAAACTTCTACAGAAAATTATTATTCTTGACATCAAACAAAAGTGATATTTACAATGAAAGTGAACCTTTTTCTTCAAACTTCAAGTAAGATAGTGTTTTAGGAACATACCATTCATCGGTCCTCCCAGAATTTCTTTCCCATCAAGATATTCTAATTAGAATGCCTTATTACCTATGAGTTTTGTGATCTTGTATGGACCTTTCCATAAATTATCAAACTTATCATGCTTACCTTTGTCTTCATTACAAGCATCCCACTAAAGGACAACATATCCTACTTTGAAATCATCAAATTTGGTCTTCTTGTCATACACTTTATTGATTCTCTCCTAAAGTTTTGAAGTATGATTGAAGGCTTCTTCCCTTGTCTATTGTAAATGAATCATTTGATTGATTCTTCGCTGGATATAATTTGGTTCACCATCGATTTCTTGCAGAATTTTCATCACTGGGATAGAAAAAGAAGTGGGAAACATTGTGTCAACACCATACATAAGCTAAAAATGTGACATATTAATTGATCTCTTTGAGCTAAATTTATCCACCCATAGAGTATTTATGAGCTTCTCGTGCCAAATTATCTTGTTCTCTTGTAGAAGCTTCTTAATTATATTCACCAATGATTTTTTTGATGATTCATCTAACCCGTTGCCTTTAGGATAATATGTTGTAAAATGACCAAGTCTTATTTTTATATTTATCACAAAATTCAATCATTTTATTAGAGCTAAAGGTAGTTGCATTGTCAGTAATAATTTTCTGTGGGCATCCAAAATGAGACAACATATTTCTTTCCAAAACCTGAATGATGATAGTATTTGTAGCTTCCCTCATTGAAATTTCTTAAATCCACTTTGTGAAGTAATCAGTGGCAGTGAGTCTCCATTTATGATGAGTTGAATAAGGAGGATGGATCTCGCCAATGAAATCAAGACCCCACTACTAGAAATGTGCTTGAACTATGATGGGTTTTAAGGGCAAAGACAAAAGCTTTCTTTTTCCTTGAAAATTTAAAATTCATGACAACTCATGACACTCTTATACACATTTGAAAATAAACTTGACCAATAGAAGCCAGCCCTCAAAATATTATTTTTTGTAGTCTTCCAGAAAATATGACCACCACAGTCACCTTTATTAAAGTCATTCATCACTTTTCAACGTCTCCTTCTACCAAGAAATTCAACAACACTCCACCCAGATATTTCCAATAAAAATCATTGTTAAATATGCAATACTTAAGATCCCTCAACTTCAAATATATATATTTACTACCAGGGAATATGGGAGGAGGATTCGAGTGTTGAAAAACATAAATAATATCAACATACCATGGCGACGAAATAAATATTTCAGATACCTGAGGTAATGAATCAGCCTCTTTCTCTTCTAGAATAATGCAGCAATAAAATTGATGTCCAAAGCATGAAGATTGGGGTCTGCCATAAGATTTTCCAAGCCTTGTCCCTTGAGACCTTCAGGATCATTCTGTGTAAGCACATCTTTGACAGCAGCATTTGGAACATATGCAATCACATGATAAATAATAATATAGACTCGGAATTCCTCCAATTCTTTAACTAGCACCAAGGCATGTTTTTCAATGATATTTTACTTCAAGGTTGCATCTCTAATGGTTCTATTGAAGAAATCGATGGGCTGCTCTGTTTTCTAATTTTTCTTTTGCATGAGGATAACATCTAGAGTATGCTCTAAAGAAAAGGAAAAAATGATGAAATAAAGTGTGTAATCTGGACTAATAAGAATAGGAGCATGAAATAAATCAAATTTTACTCTATTGAAATAATTCTTTGCTTCCTCAGACCATTTTACTTCACTATCTTTCTTCAGCATGTCAGCAATTTGCCTCGAGTGTTCAGCAAGATTGGGAACATACCTTCTCAGAAATGTATTTTAACATCGAATTATTGAATTTCCTTCTTTCTTCTAGGATATTCCAAGCTCTAAATATCTTCAATTATTAAAGGATATATTCAGATGTCATCTTTTGAAATGATGTGGCCCAACAATTTTCCTTCCTCCATAGCAAACAGACTCTTCTTAGGATTCAGTGATATGCCAAATTTCCTACATCTCTAAAAAATTATCACTAAAGTGCTACAAGTATTGTTGATCTGTCTTGGAAAGAACAATGATATCATCAAGATAGATGACCAAGAACACATCCTTTTCATTGGAAAAAGAAATTTCCATCGCTCACTGAAAATTCGTTCCTACATTTTTCAATTTAAAGGGCATTTTGACATACATGAAGGTACCCCATGGTGTTGTACAGGTTATATTTTCATGATCATCTAGATGGAATAAAATCTGATTATACCCAGAGTATCCATCTAGCAATGAAAGTTTGGAAGATCCAACTATCGTTTGTAGAATATGGTCCATCTTTGGCAGTGGGTAATTTTCTTTCAGTGACACTTTATTCAAATTTCTGAAACCTATACATAGGTGAATTTGTATGGTCTTCTTCCTTACTAGCACTAAGTTATAAATACAATTAGAGAAGTGAAGTGGAAATATAATACTAGCAGTAAATAACCTATTTACCTCTTTTTGAATGGAGGGCAGCAACATCAGATTCATTCTCCTCAATTTCTGGCAAAAAGGCTTTTGATCTGGTTTCAAAGGAATAGTATGATGAATTATACTCTTATCATAAATTTTCATATTAGAATACTCCCATACAAAAGCATCAAAAAATTGAGACATGACTGCTGCATATTTACCTTTCATCTATGGGCTCAAGGATTTTGAAATATTAACTATCTTGATCTTTTCAGGAGTGCCAATATTAAGATCTTCCACTCCTACTTATGTTGGCAGCATATTCAGTTTGTGTGTAACATCATCTTGATAAAAAATCTCCTCCAAAGGTACAAGAAATTTAGGAATGGAGTTGCCTTTTAGCTGAATTACGTTCATTTCTGATGCATGCAATTCTTGGTAATTTTCACAAAATCGGTCATCCATTTGTAAATTCACAAATTCCTCTTCCGTATACAAGAATTTGTTAATATGTTTGTCATCATGAAAGACCTTCCAATACTGAACATTATCCAAAACAACAGGGTGATTTTTGACGTTTATCTCATGATTCTTAATGGGATACAATGGAATTTTAAACATGCGGGCTGAAGTGGCAAGAGAATCAACAATAACATTGTTGTCCCTTGGGATCAATGACAAAGTGTACTCGGTGAAGGTCTTGAGGATATCTAATACTGCATTTTGGTAAGATCACATCCTAGGATTCTTGGCCTAGTATTCCCCTTTGAATTATTTTATTACCAATTTGGAGTCGCCATACACACAAATTTTCTTGGCACCAAACTTCTTGAGAATTTTCAAGCCAACTATCAAAGCCTCATACTCTACTTCATTGTTCAAACAATTGAATGCTAACTTGTAAGAGGACATTCAAACAATAGGAGTAATGTTAAGATACCGATTTATAGGGCTTTGAATCCATACTCCAATGCCATCCCTTTCTTTACCCAAGGCTCCATTGAAGTCCATGGTCCACAAACCACTTTCTTCATCAGAATGCTACAAATTAGATGGATGAAATTTAATTATTGCTCGAGAGAGGTTTTTTGTACCAAAAAATTTTGTGGCTTTCACTATTTCATATATTTTTTGGCCCAATACGCTTGGTTCCAAACCACTTTGCATCTTTTCTTGATTTTCTACATGAGCAATTTATAAAACAACATTTGAAGACTCAGAATTTTTTTTCTTTTATTCAATCAAAATTTCTAAAGATGTTGAAAATTGATCATTGAATAAGATAAAAGACTCTAAATCCATGTGAAAAACATTTATGGGGTGATTATTAGGGTTTTTTATGCTACTGATCATGTACTTCATTTTACTTTCCCGATATAGTTTTCTAAGTTGACCAAAGACCGGTATGGTAGCATATGAAAATTAAAGCTACAAGGTACCTCTAAGTTTCACTTCCCAAGACCGAGAGAGAAACATTCCATATCTGGGAGGGATATCAGCCATGAAAACATCCATGAGGAAATTCTTGGCTAGGATTTTCTCTAAAGACACCACTAGATCTTTAATAAGGCCAAGGCATTTCACTCTACCTGAATCAAAAGAATAAATGTTATGGTAATTTCTTGTGATATCTAGGCCTAATATGTCCATGATGGCTTATGAGACACTCCAAAATCAAGCATGTCATTATGGAGGATAAAATCATGGATTTTGAGACTAAGATAGAATGAAGGGACCTCACTATCTTCTAAATCACCATCAACAATGGGACCAAATAAAATTTCTGGGTGTTCATCACTTACATTAACCATCTCAGGCATATGATCTACCTTAAGTAACTTGGTGACTTGAAACTTATATTGGCCATTCTTGACTATTTCAGTTAAAGAAATGGATACTTTCAGCTTAGAGATTTCATTTTCAAGAATAAAAAGGGTAGAATGTTTTTTTACCTCTTTGGATGATGCATATTTCTTCTCTAGCTGATATTTGTGAGGAATTTCCCTCTTCTTTCCTCTATCTTGGACTGGTTTATTTTTTTCTGACTGTTGGTAGAAGCCTCATTGCACTTTGTAGGACTAGGAACAATAAGTCCCTTGTCTTTGATTTGGTTTGAAGTAGTTGTCTCTTTATGAAAAGTATCAGTTTGAGAATTCTATTTTTTCTGATTGGAGGTTATAGGAAAATTCCTATTCCTCAAACCATATAGCCTTTGTACTTGAGTAAAAGCGTTCTGATATCTCCTATGATAATATTTTTTCCCATAATAATAGAATATAATCATTTGACAAGACATATTGTTGATCATCTGCTGCATAAATTTCTGCAAAAAACTGATCTTCTTCAGTGAGGAAAATAGGTTGTTGATTTTCCTCAAATAAATGATTCTCGCCAGAAATTTCTTCTTCGTCTTCTTCACCGGGACCTTTTGTGTAGTTTTGTTGAAATGGAGTGTGAATTTGATGTTGAATTTGTGGATCTTGACCCCTCTATTCCCTTTGCTTCATCTTGTATTGAGGCTGCTAATTTTGACCCCTAAAATTGGGATTTATAAAGGAGGGTTCATCTTTTCTATCAATGACAGACATTTTATCCATCATCTTCTCCATGGTTTTGATTAAGGTGTCGAGCTTGCCCTCGGATGAAGTAGATGTTTCTTCCTTGATAGTGGCCCTTTTCTCTGTCCTTATTTTTTAGTTTTTGATAATCAAATTAGCTTCCATGCTCACTGCATTTCTTCAAGATTTGATGGATTTCTTTCCCTCATCTGGATGTCAGGATTGAAACCATCAGGGTAATGAAGTAAATCAAGGCCTAGAGGAGGCTTGATATTTTCAAGAATAGAATCATAAATATTATTGAATCTAGTTGTAAAGCCTTGTATAGACTCATTAGGATTCCTTTTGACGACATTATATTCATCTAGGATTTGCAAAGGATTATTATTCTCCTCTAATTTTTTCATAAACAAGTCATCAGCTACTGTGAATTAGCTACTGAACCAGATGTAAGAGAGAAGAACTATTTTTTAGCCTATCCTGAGAAACTCTATGATATGATGCCAATCTTAGTGTCATAATTGTCAATCCCTTCAAGATCTATGAAATCAACCACTTTGAAAATGTGTTGATAAGAAGTAACTTCTGATGTTCCATCAAAAAGAGGAAATATTTGACCATAATTTTGAGGTAGTGCAGTGAGCTGTTAGGGTAAGATAAATGGAGAGAGTCTTTCCATGATTAATGGAGGGGGTTGTAGAGGTGTTGATGGAGTGAAAACTTGTAGAGGTAATGATACAATGAAAGGAAGAGATAATGATGTAGTGGTGTGAGAAGGTGTAGTGATAGGCGATGAAGCAAAAACCTGTTGTTGTTATTGGAAATAAGCCCTTTCTGAAGTTTCTTGAAACTTATCCACCTGTTAGCACAATGAGTCACTCCTTGATTGCATGAGTAGGTCTTACACATCATAGTTAATTTCAAATTTTAAAGGGTTGTTAGAGTGGTGGGATGGTTTCTATATTTTGAAATTATTTTATGTTCTTTAAGACTTTCATCCATTTGGCAAGTTGTGGCAAGTATAAATTGTGTGGGTAAAAGGTAGTATAGGGTGCAAAGTGTACAAGTGGAAGAAGATAAATAGATGGTACCTACTCCAGGAAATATTCATATCCTAAATCAGTCACACAACTATGATGATGGATATTTAAATAAAATAAGTTTATGCAAAGCAAACAACATCAGAAAATAGATTACATGTACAAATTATTGCACAAATCCTTTATGAAATCTTCACTGACATGTTCTATAACGCACATATAACTTGCATAAAGCTGAAAGAAGATAATTTACTGTTAAATACTTTAAAATTTTATCACTCACACCTTACTAGTTGTTGCAATGGATATTTTAGAATTAACAAAGAAAAGATACACACCACACATTAGATGTTCCTTGAGTCACAAAATCCTCCAGCATAAAGAAAAAAGATTTTTTATTATATTCAGTCTTCACGTAGACCAGCATCCAACCTAGAAATGGTATTTAAAAGTGGTATATATAGAAATAGAGGCACCAAATCCATCTCTTATAAAAATAAGGAAACATTAATTCTAACATTACATAGGTTTCAAAAGACATTACAGCCTCATCTCATCAAAATCTAACAGAAAGGACAGATGGAGAAGAAAGAAGAGAAGAATTCTAGGCTGGAATGTTGAGTGTGCTATCATGTTGCCCATTTTTCTGGTGATTTCTCTCCTTCTATCTTGGATATCTAATAACCATGTAGCTCCATTTAATAATACCTCTAACAACCTCATAACCACCTTTCACCATCACTTGTATTATCCATTTGGTTATGGGTTCTTATCCATCCTTAAATGGCTTGGAAATTTTTTTTGATACGTATCAAAATTCAGTTAAAACAGGTGTTGCCAGAAATTCCAGTAAAAACCTATAAATGTGAAAAATATAGAATGCTACTGGTACATCCAGTAGCGCCCTCTTTCTTTTTCAAAAATACACAGAAAATGCTGAAAATTTATGTGTAGACTTATATTCCATGACACCTAAGTTGTTGTTCAAAATTTTAACTGATAAGAAAAAAAGGTACTTTTATCAAAAACCCTTTTTACCTTTCCTCTATGTGTGTTGCAACTTCAGCCAGCTTATCCAAGTTTTTTTTGCTTCCAGCAGCTAATTTGGATTGGGTTTCTCTTGTGGTTGCTTCCTTGACAGGGGCTTTGTCCTCCTTAGAACCCTTTCGTGTTTTTCTTCTCTTTGAGGGCTCTAAATGTTCTTCTAAAGGGGTTGTGTTCTTATTTTTCTTCATGGTTTTCTCTGTCTTTGAACCTTCAGGTTTGCCTTCAATATCAATGACCTCTGTCATTAGGCTTGGATTATGTAGAGCCTTGGAATTAAGCCTAAAATTGTTGATGTCTCTGGTATGCCTCTTTCTGATACCAGCAACAGGTTTAGCTTCTTCATTCTTCTTCTTCCTTTTGATTTCATATCCAACATCCTTTAGGAGTTCTTCATCTAATGGTGTAGGTTGATATTCTTTCTGCAACTTTTGTTTAATATGTGCCTCTGAAATTTCCAGTAGCACCTGCGCTTTTGATTTATCTACAGTTCTAGACCTTCCTCTTCTACCTCCAGTGTATATGTTAGGAAAGAGAGGAAAAGGGGGCACTATTTTAATTAATTTGGGCTTTCTTGCTGAGGAAATTTCTCCTTTTTCCAACCTTCTTTCAGCCTGTAATGCAGAAACATTCTCCTTTTTTCCCTTATATTTCTTATGAATGTTCTATTTTTTTGAATTTCTCTTTGTTTTTCTTTCTGCAGGTTGAGGGTTTGGTTGTGGAACTGGAGGTGTAGGTGCAACTTGGCCTAACCTATAGAATAAAAAGTGATCCACAAGTCTGGTTTCTCTTCCCCAAATCTTCTTCAACTAGAAATTTGATCAAATCTTGATGGTAAAAGCTATAATTTATAACATCAGTATGAGTCTGAACCCTTTTTGACATCTTGGTCAGGCTTTTCAACAAGAAAAATGGCAGATTTCATGTCTTCATCCCTGCAATATGAAAAAGAAACCTCATGTGATAGAGTAACGCAACTATATACCTCCTTTCACAAGTGAGGTATATCATGATAAGCTTGATAGCTTCTACGCAGTCATTCTTAAGATAGCTACTGGGAATGCCTTTTTCCCAATTTGGATCTATGGGAGCATCTTTGAGGAAGCTATTGAGATCTCCTCCTATAATGACCTACCCTTTGAACCACCTTTCGCCTTCTTGGGGAAGGTTAAAGGCTTTAGAGATGGAGTCTTTATATACCTACAAATTAATGCTATAAATTGTAGCTTCATGTCCATTAAAAGATTTATAAATCTCTTAGGCTACTCCTGACTGAGAGCTCCCTAACCTGGTACAAAGAGAATACCACCCTAACTGAATAAACAAACTTCTTACCCTCGAATTGGCATCAACCATATCTACACCTTGTGGCTCTATTCGATTTATCTTACCACCTTTTTTATTCATATTCAGAAAATAAATGACTATGTCTCCTACAACTAATAGGTGGCAGAGTAGGAAGAGTTTTACCTTACAAGTGTGTCCTGTATTATCCTTTGAAAATCTTGTCTGAAATCCATACTCCTTCTCAAAATATCACTCTCAACAATTTGAACTCAAACAACTACAAATTTGAATGAAATTCTCCTGATTTTTAGGTGGTTTTAAAATCAAATTTTGGTTCATTGCCCCATGCAAATCATCCTTCATTATTGAAAATATTATTTACCATGATATGCACCAAGTGATAATCCATAATCACCTTCATTTGGCTATGTTTTCTGTATGGAGTGCTCCATATGTATTGAGATTAGCAGATCTATGACAAAGAATCACTTCCACAGTCTTTCTTTTTTATTGGCTGAAATTTCCAACATCACTGATGTGCATCTAGCCAAACAGTTATGGTGTGGAGTGTAATAACCATGATCCCCTTCATTCAGGAAAACACGTACCTAAACATGCATAAACTGACTTAGAGTTTGTTATCACAAAATTGGATCTGATAGGATGCTTGATCAGTCAACTTCATGTAACTATTTCAAACCTAGTATTTTGACTGAGGCTTAGCCTCCTCAGCCTGAGAGGGCTCTCTCGAGGGTTAATGATTTGGATAAAAATATAGATGGCTAACTCTATTTAGGAAATAAACAAATAAATTATAGATGTAAGTTGAGAATCACATCAACATTAATACATTGGGCTTATGTATTCAAAGAAACTTAGTAATTCAATGAATCTACATAACATGGAAGTTGAGGCATATCATAGTTTTAGTCATACGGTACACACACATGAAACTGTAAAAACACAGTCGGTTCACTTATATAGGAAGTCAGAGCATCTAAAAGATGAATTTTGAGTAATATAGACGAAACACCACTATAATGAGATATATAAAAGATGCAAATAGAATAGGAAAACACTAAAACTCCTTCTGAATCTCAAGTTTGTCAAGTAGAACATCTATATATTAGCTAAAAACTAGTCAATTCACAACAAGCCCAGTTTTGCCAAAAATGTCCAACCCCCTACAAATTCAACCTCTTGGTCTTTAATAGACATCTTACAACATGGGATGATCTACCTCTAGGCTAGATACATCGAATTTCTAACTACCGATACCTTGCATAACCACAAGACATGGAATTTATTACAAAAAGACACCTAATCTACTTAACAATCTGAATCCAAAAAGGACTCATACATCTTATTGCTATCTATAACAAACTTATCTACTTAAATTTACATCATTTCCAAGTGTATCTTCACATGGTTGAATCCGGATGAGGGGATTCATTTCTTCATGACCATTTTGCTGACCTCCACCAACACAGGAAACAAAACCATGTTTTTTAGGCATAAGATCTTTTGGCATTATTTGAACATTCTAACCATCATGTGCCCTTCATTTTGTGGTCCTTGGCTGTTGGAAGTTGGCATAACACATCCCATAATTCCTCCCTAGCCTCTAGCTGTCTAAAACCACTTTAAACACTACTCAAAATGTTGTAATGTTCTGCACTACAAAAACATAGCAGTTTCGTAGCACTGTTATTTCAACCTTTATTCTTCAAATATTTGACTTCTTTCCTCCAATATATTTTTAATTACCTTTTAATACATCCTCCATAGAAAATTCAGTTCTTGATTCATTCTTCAACCCTTCAAAAACTGATCAAAATAAGCAATAAAAGAACCTACAACAGTTTCGTAGTGCTTTTCTGCTTTTTACATTGAATGCACTACGAAACTACTAAGTATGCAGTTTGTCAAAAAATTTCAAAACGAAAACTGTATTTATGCCAAAAAATCAAAATATACTTGACTTCATCATTGAAAAACCATCTCAACTATAAAAACATAGTCATTCTAGCTTTCTTGAGGACCCTTCTTCATTTACACTTGGTTGAGCTATTGGTTCTTCTATGACTGTCATTTTAATGCCTCTGCTTTTTAACTCATCATGAATCAACTCCAACTACCACTCTAATTCCTCCACCTGATCTTTAAGTCTTCTTTTAGTAGCTCTCAAATGAGTGTTTACTATTATGACAAATTCAACTTCTTTTATTTTTGGAACTGTCCATTTGAAAGATTTCTCTGTATTACTTTTTTCAGAAGAAGAATCAACTTGTCCTTCCCACATTGCCTTCATTATTTTAAACCGTACTTTCTCGACACTGTGCTTTCTAGCTCTCTTTTTCATGACATCAATTTCTTGGTTTTCCAACCTTAATTTCTCCTCTAGGCGTTGAAACTCTGTTTTCTCTGTCACTTTCTCCTTTCCCCTTTTTGTTTTTCTGATTGTATCCTTCACAATGGGTGATGAGAGTTCAATTATATTCTTGGATGCTTTAGCTATCTGAGTGGGTATTTGAACTTCCTTGCTGCCTTCCATCAGTTTCCTAGCATGCCTAGTCATAGATTTTCTTTCTTGAAAAATGAAACCTGCATCTGCCGCCTTAAACTCTAGCTTCTTTGCAGACTTGGCCTTTTTCATTTTATGCTCCTCTTCCCCAATGAAATTAGCTTGGAAAATGGGTGTTTCTTATATTTCAATGGCATGAAGAATATCCTCTAGATTCCCCTTTGTTATTGGGCTTTCCTCTGTAGCAATTTTCTTTCCTTTTAATGCCACTGCTTGGCTTCTGGTTACTCTTTTGACTTCCTGTTTGCTGAAAGCTTGTTTCTGTTTTTCATCTTTGACAACCTTTGACCTCTGTTTTGCAAGTGAGAGAGTTGGAGTATCAAGCATTTTCATTTGTTGTGGCCCTTTCTCATTTTTCTTTATTTTCTTCACTCTTGCAGTTGCTTTTGGTTTTGCAACCATAGGTTTGCTTCGTTCTACTGCTGGTGGTGATGGAACTCCTTTAGCTTTAGGGTTTCTTGCAGGAGTTAGGGTTTCCAACTAAAAACCATTTATAAACAAGAAATATGACCAATCTCTGCCTATCTTCTGAAGTTCATCTAAAATTAATAACTTCATTAAACCATGATGAAATAAGGATGTTTCACTCCCTTCAGACTTTTCTTGCACCTTATCAGCCATCATTTCAAGACTCCTATGCAGATAAAAAGGTAAATCAAGTGAAATATTACTAGTGAAGTGTAGAATCAATTTGAAATGATATGAATAAACCTTGTGATATTTGCCTTCATAGGTAAAATATTTTTGAATGTTGAGCAGTAGTTTTGACTAGTTATCTTTGATGCAACTTCTATGGATAGAATTATTAAGGTCCATGTCTGTGTACTCAGGCTTCATGAACTCTTTACACTGCTCCATATCAAATTTGAAACTTTTGAACTAGGTTTATTGACCTCTTGCTATCTTAGTAATGACAACAATGACCTCTGGTGTAATAGACACACTTAGCATCGCGACCTTAGTGGTTGTTCCATTGAAATTCATGGAAAATTCCTTGGATACCTGTGTGTGACAACCCCGCAACTTCTCACAAAACCATAGGCAACCTACTCTTTTGAACGCTTCCATCATTGTTGGGTATTCAATTATTGCTTTCATGTCCTCAGGTTCATGCCTTAAGCAGTGTCCTCCTCTATGAATTTTCTTTTCCTTTGCCATGTTCTTGAAAAAAGAATTCAGCCTGGCTTAAAAAAATATTAGCCTCACTTGATATGGGTGTAATAAAACATTTATATGAACCAGCCACAGGTTTGGCTTGACACTCAGGGCTCAGCCATTTTGAATGGAGGCAAAAGGGAATGAGAATGACTAATTAGGAAATATTTTGAAATTTACAATGTCCTCTCATAACTTAATGATGCCTCATTCATAACCTATAATGAAAATGATGACTGCAAACGTGGGTGTGTACATCGAATTTCATCATTACATGACTCAACATGCCACTATCCTACACTTTTCCAACGGTTTTTGACATCTTCCAACTCAACTGACAAGACAGTTACAAAACCGTGCTTTCGTAGCACCTGTAGTGTAAATTTTCATGTTTGTGCTATGAAACTATCAACGCTTTTGTAGTGAAAAACGAATTTTTTCAACGGGTGGTGCTACGAAATTGCGGTTTTTCGGCTAATTGAACAGTTTTGACACAAAACTTTGGGAAATTACATACAAATGGAAAATGATGAATATTTGACATGAAATAACTTTAAAGAAGGCTTTATTTGAACCTTAGGATGAGCTTTAAACTATAAAAAATCTAAAACCTACCCTTGATCAAACCTAAATTGACTCCTAAAACCCAATTTTGATACATGAAATTTTGTAACCTTGTCAAAATGATGCTTTGAAATTTTTTGGGTGATAACAGGGTTGACAGGAAATATGGGATAACAGTTCAGTCCATAACTACGGGTGACACATGGGTTCAACGTATATTATGACTTGACTCAAACTAACTGACTGCAATATGACACCTATCATTAGATCTAAAAAGATTTAAAAAATATTTGAGGCGTATTTACACTATAACACGTGGCTCAACTAAAGTGGATGCACTTTTTTTTTATTTTTTTTAAACATAGTATGCTTCCAGAAATTCCGGTAGCTTTAGAATAAAAATAAAAAATACAGAAATAGGAAAATAACAAACTTTCCGAAAGGGCTAAAACTAGTGCTTACGGAAATTCCGGTAGCAACCAAAAAAAATTTGAATTTTTTTTTAAGCTTAATCCTAAAAATAAAGCTATGGAATGGACTCATGACTTGGAAAAGAATTGTGCTAACACCACCAAACCTTTAATTTTGTAGAAATTAGACCAGACTACACTATCAACCTCAGAATAATAAAACTCAGAAAATGGTACAAAGGTTTCAAAATCAATAAGATCAAAGACAATTTATGAAAGAAAAGTTTCAGACTTGGACCTAAACAAAGATGATTCAAATTCAAAATTATAGGACAAAATTTTTGAAGCAAATCTTCTAGGCAAGGAGTTTTATTTTACTAGTGGAGGAATAGCCTTTCTGACTTTCCTAGACTTAGTCTTCTACTTTCTTAAAAGACTCTTAGGGTCATTTACAATTGGTGAGGGATTTGGGTTTAGATTTGACCTATGTGTCTTTTGGGAGCCATATCTTCTTGAAATTTTGTACTTTGGCTCGAATTTACAGACTCGGTCTTCTTTCAATGTCAGAACTTGTCACCCACAAGTATAAAATTCAGTGAACTAAAGAAATTTTCCCAAGGAGAGTTTTGTAATTTCTCCCCCGCAACAATGCCAAGAATTTTATCACTCCCCCTTACTTCCCAAGGCTGAGAAAGGAGCTGAAGGAAGGTAACCACATGCCAACCTTTAGGTCAGGTAGCTAGCCCTACCAGAACCATAGAGGTCTCTCTCAATGTCACTTTCTAGTTATATGAATGATTGGATATAGTTTTTTAGGCTAGTTACGATGCTCAATTGATTAGGGATTTTGTTTGTTTGGATTTTTTCTGGATATGAATGACAATTAGGAAACTAGGTTTAGGGTTTTGGTAAGAATTCAAAGGTTTAGTTGTAGAGGTATGAGTGAGGCCAAGTAGGTAAGAAAAAAAGCATTCTTAATTTTTCATTGTGTATAGAGTGAAATGAGAGGGAATCATAATGAGCATTAAACAAAATTCATTCATCAGAAGAGTGGGACCATTTCAAGAAAATATTATGAAAAAAAGAGCATGGAAAGCATGTTTTCTATTAGTAAAATGATACGAATCAGCATAAATAATCATATAGATGAAATATCAGTAACATAGCATTCAACATATTGAGTTTACATAGGAAAAAAGTGCTCAAAGGAATACCACTGTAATCTCAACACTGTATCTACAACACTATCCTTTATTTCATTAGCAAAAGCTTGTATAATAGCTCCACTGCAAATAACAACTATCCAACCTCTAAAAAGACTTGAGGTGGAATAATTATAGAAAATAAATTTCATGAAACCTGATAGGGTCGAAATCCTATCCATAAATCATCGTAATTACATTAGATGAGTCACTTCCTATAATCTAGGGAAGTTAGAAACGTATCCATGAAATTTAGCTAAGGATTAGGAGTGTGTGTCCCCTCCATTAAATTACATGTTTCCTCATCATAGAATAAAAAAAAACTCAAATACATCAATTTCCACCTCATGGGACAACTAGCACCTAATTTCTGGATTTTTCTGGGCAAGACAGTTGTCTGAAAGGAATCCTATGCAGAAATGTTTTGTCTGCAGTAGAAATGTCGCGCCCATTTTGCAGAAGCGTCGCACCCATTCAGGGTTGATTTTGACCAAATTAGGCGCATCCAAATTAAAATCTAAAAGGTTTGTGGAGTATCCCTGTAATTCTAGTTTCTATAACACTTTGATGTTTTGGAAAACACCCGTAGGAATGCCTACAAAAGTGGTTTTTCCCAACCTTACTCCAAAAGCACCGCATCTGATCCAAAATAGTGGCTGAAGCATAACAATGAGGATTTTTTTGCATTGTTATCCAAAAACAGATCTTATCATGAAAACCAACTTCAGATATGGCATTTACTAATCTATATTCACCCATCTATGTAAGAAAAACTTGATTTGGAAGCTATGGTGCGATGCTTCTGAGGAGGAAAATTTTCAATATTTGGGCAAAAATCATCAAAAATACAAAAAGTGATCAAAATTGACTGAAAATTGGTTCTATAACACCTATGGAGGATGGGCTAAACATCAATGGATGCCTCAGAAAGGATTTCTAAGTTTCCTTTCTCCTTGATCTTGATTCGAGCCTCTTCACGCTTCTTTTTCACTTGTTTGAGCCTGATTTGTGAAATTTTGTTCCTGGCGCAATAATTATTGGCCATATGTCTTTGGATATTATTTTTATTTTTAACTTTCCTCAGAAACTTCTAAAGGTATCCACTGACCCTATCAAGCCAATAGTCTCTGTCTTGATTGATTTCATCAAGAATTAACTCATCAAAAAATTTCCAACCTGATTTAGGAGTTGCTGACTCTCTTTCTCTTTGAAGTGCCTTCTTGAGGCCTATTGTCCTTGGTATTTTTATTTTTTTTCCAACCTTTAAATCCTCCAGCTTGTCATCATCTACTATCTCTTTTCCCTTGCCGTTATCTGCCTCAACATGTACCTTTTGTTTGTCTTGGATGAGCAGTTTCACCTTTAACTGAAGATTTTCTTGTTGTAGGAATGTAATCTCATAATTTTCAATTAAGAAACCCTCCCTCAACTATGATATTTCCTCATAATTCTCATTTATTATCTCCTAAAATGAATTATCCTTCACCTGATCTTCCATGTTAGGTTCTAAGGGTGCTTTTTCATCATGGTGTTGCATTGGTGATTCAACAACATGGCTAGGTGGCTGGTCCATTGTTTGTCTTTTCTCAGGTGTAGTTTCAGGTGCCAATACACCTCTGATGGTCTTGGGAGAAAAAAAAATTCTCTCTCATTAATCATGGCTTTGAGTGATCTCATCCATAGGTGCTTTTGAAATCTGAGCTTGCCTGCTAGAAGATCCAGCCTCCTTTGGTTGTATTGATGTTGTGGTATGAACAATGGTTTGACTGGTTGTAGGAGTTGATGCTACTTTCTCCATGAAAAATTTCCAGGTCATGTTGTTTGATGATATATGGTGCATAACAATCATCTTAACCAAACCATGGTGAAATAGACTGGGATGTGGATTTATACCTTTTCTTTGTAATTTTTTCGCCATCTTGACCAAACTCCTGAATAGATAGTTTGACAAATTGAGAGATTTTGTAGCTATGAAATGCATAAGTAATGTGACATGGTATTGGTAAAGTCTTGAAAATATTCCCTCACAAGTGCAATATTTCATGATGAGCTTCATTAATGGGGAATAATTATCAAGTACGATCCTAAAAGGGAAAAGATGTTCAGGTTCATCTCTGTAATGAGGTTTTAGGAACATTGGATAATTTTCAAGGTCTAATTCCATGCACTTGAACCAGTCTTATCCTTCATTTTGGATCCATGTTGTTGAAGTGATGGCTTGTGCTAATACAGTGAGTTCAATTCCTGCAATGGTGGACTTGTATCTACTGAAGTTGCTAGCAAAAAGGGTAGTCAATAAGGCATGACATCCTACCTCCATAATCTTCTCACAAAATCTCAGAAATCCAGTGTTTTCAAAATATCTCTTGGCATATGGGTAGGAATTAAGTTCTTTTAGTGTGGATGGATCAAATATAGAGTGGTGGCCTCCCTTGTGAGCTTTATTTCCAGTCTCCATAGTAGTTTTGAACACAATGAAACCCTCCTAGATGAAATGAGTCGGTAGGGATGAGTGAATTTAAAAAAAAAAGGGGGATATGGATAGGGTAGGTTTAGGGGTTGTGATGAGGTATAAGGAGGTTGAGGAAAATTCCACAAAAATTTGAGACAATAGGGTAATGTGTTGGCTTGAGGATCCAGGTGGAATTCCTTGAAATAGGTACGGGAAGGGGGGTAAAAATAGGAAAACACAGATATTTTCTAGTTTTATTGTGAAAGTGTAGTGAGGAGTCAGGGTTTTAATGAAAGAAGGGTAAAGGGGACTGTGAGTGATAGGAGGTGTTATGGTAGGGTTTATAAAGGATACATGAAGGTTTGATATGGTAGTAAAAGGGTATCAAATGGCCTAAACCAATTAGGAAGGGATAAACCATAGATCATAGGAGAGAAAAATCCTAAGGATAGAAAACACATATACAATCATAAATTAACTTGGAGAAGGCTTTGGAATGTCAGCTTACTAGTTTTGGAGGCCACGGGAGATTTGCAGAGTGGTTTTTAAAATTTAAAATTGGATTTAGTGGCAAAAATCCAAAAACATAACACTCTTATGTAGAAACACAGTGTTGCCTAGAAGCATAGTGCCAACACCCAGAAGTGTCACGGTAGCCTAGAAACATTGTACAGCTCCTTCAGAAACATTGTAGAGCCTCTAGAAGTGTAGCAGATTGGCTTTTCTTGCAAAGTTTTCTAGTTTTCTTCCACCTATGGAAATTGTAAGGTACTTTGAAGGTGAGAGATGCACTTTATTGAGCAAGGGAAGATAAAATGAGTGAAATAAATCACTTTTTCCTTTTTATATCGTCACTAGAAACACCTTTTTGTCATTTAGTGAAAACATGACTTTTTGAAGAACACTTTTCTTTTTGAATATTTTGACAATGAAACAAGATTTTGAAAGAAGATAAATTGTTGGTTTTTTATTTACCTACCAAAGCTAACTCCATTTTAAGATAATTTTGTATGATGGAAATGAATGAATCTTCTTTTTTCCTTCTTTATGACAAATTTTGGACTTTAATGGTGGCAAAGTGAAAGACACCTAGACACTGACCTAGGTGAAAACATGATGAATTGACCTAATACTTTAAATTAAAATGAAGGACATGACTCATGAAATGACAATAACCATGAAAAAACTGAAGGGAGTAGCTTTTAAAATCTAGACATATCTAGCGATCAAAATTTTATTTGAAAACTGACTTGGAAATGTAAAATTTTGACCTAGAGCAACTATTAAACAAATTTGAAAGATTACATATTGATCATTGAATATTGGACACTAACATCACCTATGCACTAGTACAATACTTTCGATACCCCCAACGTTTTGTTGGTCCCTTCTCTCGGTGCATCTCGGGTTCCCTCTCAAGAAGTATTTCGTACACTATGGCAACTAATGGTGATGATGTTGCTTTTGAGGACACTCCTCAGAGTACTCCTTTGGAGACATCTGTGACTCACATCCCAGAACTCGTCCTTGAAGTATAATTCCCTCCCGAGGGTTTTCCTTATGTCTCCTATTATATGGGGAATGTTTCGACTGTACCCATTGGTCATAGTGAAAATTTGGTTCCACAAAGTTGCACTTCCCTCGATGACCTTGTCTCAGGTGCTTCTGTCGTGACTTCACTGTTTTAAAATCCTATATGTTCAACTAGTGTCACTCCTACAACTAGTTCTTTTAGTCCAAACATGTCAATCTAGACTACCCTACCTACAGTGATTGTAGGTCATATATAGGTTTCTCTTGGGTCATCTGCTCCATTGACCCTATCTATGGTGAGTGCAGTTCCTCCCCTCAGTGGTCAACGTACGAGTTCATATATTTTGCAGTACTGGGGGAAAACCCTATCTTCCTATTGTTTCCAGTGGGAACTATGTGAACTATGGACCCACATCGGGGTAACCCAACCCACCGGTGTTATCCCTAACATGGGTGGGATGCTCGTTTCATTTAGTGGCCAGTTATATTGCAAGGGAACCTTTTCAAGGTCCTCAAATCCCTTAAATTTAACAACCTTATGTTAAGCATGCATATGTTCAATGACCTCATGTTCAATACCCATATGTTCAAAAACCTCTCCTCAATAGTCGTTTGTTCAAAATCCATATGTTCACTAGCCACAAATCCTATTTTTCGGAGTTTTTTCAAATACACAAGCAGGTCTCCAACTACAATATGGTCCCAATCCCTTGTTGGGACAACCTCGAACTTATCTTCTCAAACCTGGTATTCCTTACTAGAAACTCCAAAAGGGAGCTAATCCTCACTTTCAACCCAAGACTAATCCTCAACTATAGTAGGACCATACCAATAGCTCCAACAAGGACCTAACCCTTAGTTTCAACAAGGGACTAACCTTTAGTTGCAACAAGGACAATTCCAAGAACTGAAACAGGGTCCTAACTGACCACTATAGTAGGGGCCCAATCAACCACTAAAACAAGGGCTTAATCAACCCTTGCAGCAGGGGCCTAATTTACCATTGTAGCAAGAACCTTATCAACAACTGCAGCAGGAGCCTAACCAACCATTGCAGTAGGGGCCTTATTAATAACTGCACCAAGGTCTTTACCAAGAACTACAGTAAACACCATTTTACCAATAGTCTATCGAATTTGGTCCACATGGTCAAAACCCTTAAAGACCACATGCCCCGTGCAAACCTTAGTTTCCGTTTTTGGAACCATTGGAATTACCAGATGTGTTGAGGATTTAAAATGACCCAATACTCCATTCTTCATATTGGCCTCTCCTCCCAACAAAAATTATTGGAGATTGTACTAAGTTTGAAGAAAAGGCTGGAGAAGACGCCCAAGCACACATCATGACTTACCACCACTGGTGTTTTTCGAACACTTGGGTCAATGATTCTATTCCATTGTGTCTTTTCCATTGTTCTCTCACGGGCTCTGTAAAGAAGTGGTACATCGAGCTTCCTTGAGGTTCCTTCCAAGAATTTAACACTTTAGCAATGGATTTTCTTACCCACTTTCAATTTCCAGTTCGGTATGAGACTGTTATCATATTCTAACATTGTTGGAACATTCTACATCCACTCATATCTCTAATCACATTCATGAATGGCGGCGTCGACATCGTCTCATTAAATTTGAACTCCCAAACCAGCTCTTGACTGAATGGTTTACTAAATCGTTCATTCCTAAAACCACTAAGGACATATCCATGGGTGGTTTTGTTATCGAAGAAAAAGTTATCGCTCGTGCCCAGTATTCAAACTTAGTCTATTCACAATCTCTTACTCTGTATGAGTTACTTCGCGATGCCCCACAACCTTCAACACACCTCACATATTCCAAACCTACTGACTCAAAACCCATTGATGGTGTTATTGGATATTTCACTCAACAGTCTAGTAGTACCCCTACTAAGTATGGCAAATCCAAATAAACTCCAACTGCAGCGTCTGATTTTGTAGCCAGTTAGAAGAATCCTAGTAAAACCTCAGAGGTTAATGTCTTGCAATCTACCACAGCAAACAAATCCTCGAAGGCTAAGAAAACGGGTAACAACTGGTTGAATCCCATTAAGTGTATCTTTTGCATCAAGTCTGGTCATCTCTTAGGATTCATGGTATACAAGGAGGACATCCAGATCAACCCTATTAAAGTGGAGGATATTTTCCATCTTCCTCCTTCATCCTCGTTACATCAACTTTAGAGTTTGCAAGGGAAGGTGAACTTTCTCCACCGTTTTTTTCTGAATTATGCTGAGCTTTCCAAGGATTTTACTCACTTATTGAAGAAAGGGGTCCCATTTATTTGGGATGATGTTTCCCAACAGGCTTTCGATGAATTAAAAACCGCCCTTATTAGCGCTCCTTTACTGCATCCCCCAAATGATCATTGCGACTACTTCCTATACTTGGTTGTCGTCGATGGTACCATTGCCATGGTTCTCTTCTAGGAAGATGATAGCAGTGAAAAAAATTCGATATACTACTTAATTCAAAATATTTTTGATGCCGAGGCTCAGCATGCTCATGTCGATAATTTGGTTTAGGCAGCATTCCATGTTGTCCAATGCTTCCGCCACTATATCCTTCTGCACAAAACTACAGTGATCTTTGAATGCAACCCCATGATTTATATTTTGTCTCATCATTTTCTTGGGGGAAAATAATCCAAATGGATCGTTAGCCTGCAAGAGTTTGACTTAGAATTTACTAAGGCTAAGTCAAATAAATAACTTGTTTTTTTTGAGTTTCTCTGCGCCCTTCCCTCTGAAAACATGACCATTGTTTCTGATGAGTTGATTCCTAACAAATATCTCTTCCTTATTGGAACCTGTGATATGTGGTATGGATATATCATCATCTATATCTAAACTCAAACCTTTTGACGAGAGTTGTCTCACTCTGAAAAATGACGAGTTCGATACCAATCCAAACCATGTCGCATTGTTGGGGATACTTTATATTGCCTTGGTATCTATTCCATTCTTCGATGGTGTTTAACTCATGAGGAAGCTAAGAAAGATTTAAATGATTTCCATTATGGATCCTATGGAGGTTATATGTCAAGTTATTCCACAACTCAAAATATCCTTCGTGCTGGTTACTTCTAACCTTTGATTTTCAAGGATTTCATTCTTGTTGTCCAAAAATGTCATGCTTGCCATATTTTTAACTGGAAAATGTGATCCCCACCCACTCCCCTGCACCAAGTTGTCACATTGGCCCATTTTCCAAATGGGGCATTAACTTCATGACATGTAACCCTCACTCAGTCGGGGGACATGGCTACATGATAATTTTTGTGGAATATTTCACTAAATGGGATGAGTTAATGCCTACATATAATGTTGACGGTGAAACTACAGCTCAATTCCTTTTCAATCACATTATCACTCGATTTGGTGTTCCTCAAGACATAGTCATGGAACATGGCTCCCATTTCAGAAATTTTATAATGAGAGAACTTACTGCTAAGTTAGGGCTACATCACGATATCTCTACTCCCTATTATCCACAAGCCAATGGCTAAGTTGATGCAATTAAAAAAAATTTAGTTACTATTCTTCAATGAACCATTGGAAAGCACAAAAAGAACTGGCATCTCATGCTATTTTCTACTTTATGGGAATACCAAACCACTGCCACGATAGTGATCGCATTCACACCTTTTCAATTAGTGTATGGTTTGGAAGCCACCCTACTAATTGAATGTGAATTTCCTTCATTGAAACTATTCATCAAATTACTCCCTATTCCTTCACCTAAGGAGGAACGATTCTTTGTTTGAAGTGTCTCGATGAGACTCGTAGAATTTCTTATTTGGTCATTGAGACTCAGAAAAGACATGTTAAATAGAAATATGAAAAATCTGTATCCCCTCTTGTATATGATGAAGGCGATTTGGTCCTTTTATAACATCAATCTCATGATAAATTGGGTGCTGAGAAATTTGAACCTATGTAGCACGGGCCCTATATTTTTAAACAGGTATTACAAAAGGGTTCCTATGAGTTAGTAGACTATGAAGGGAATCATCTGGGTGAGCCCCGCAATGAAATCTATCTCAAGAAGTATTATTCTTAATTTTGCGTCAATAATTTGTACATTAGTATGTGTTTCATTAGTGTGCAATTTTTTGGGTGTGTTTTGTTTGCATTTTTTGAAAACATGTTTTCCCCTACTTAACATGTTCTACTTAGTTTGCACATGTCGACAAACCTTCTTCCTTATGTCGATTTCGCTGATGGAATTTGTCGTAGTACATAGAATATATCTTCTGTTGCATGGGAAATTTATGCTCCCAATATTTTTTAGTGAGTTTACAACACATATGTCTTGGTCGAACAACTAATAATATTTTTGAATATAGTGTGGTTATCGAACTATTTTCAAAAGCAGTTTCCCTTGGAATTAGGGCATTAGTTGTCAAAATCGATTCACAAATCATTGTATTTCAATTAAACAAGCATTATTCAGTAAGAAACCCTCATATTTTATGGATGTATCTACGTGTTTGATTATTGGAACAAAATTTTGATTATATTACTTATCATCACATTCCAAGAAATATTAATACAGTAAGAGATACATTGGAAAATTACATTTTATATAGATACCTGCGTAACATGTCAAAGAAACCATGTCATAAATGAACATCAAATAGCATCCAAAAAAATGTATGTATGTATATATATATAGAGTCTGAAAAAAAATATTTATATGCCAAAAATACAAATCTGTGTTCTGATACATATGGCTTCTCAAGCCTACATAAGTGCATAAAAAAAACTAGAGAGACATGTCTATCCTATGACATAACGCTCATGATAACATGTAACTGCCCGTAGTCTAGGCGATATCCCCATTGTATGTCTTTGATATCGCAATGGAATATCATCGATAAAAGCATAATCTAATATGCCTCTAGTCAGAGCTGACATGTTGCGCTCCACCTCTACTATAGGATTGGAAGAGTCATTATAAACAAAAACCTCTATCTAGAAAACCACCCTCCATGCTATCTAAGACCACCTTGGAGGTCTCACTGGTCCAACATCTGCAAAATAATCATAATTCAAACTCTCAGTACACTTAATAAATAAATCAAATATTGAAAATTCTTTGTAAACAATTCTTACCTCAGTCGTCCCACTGTATCCCTAGTGGTAGAGGAATATTAGGATCTCCTCTAAATTCAGCCCTTGCATATGGCCAGTCATCGATCACAATCAACTACTAGCGTATCCATCCAAAGAAGGCAGGTAGGAAAGAATTTTGTTTCCCATCTCCATGGCGAGGCATCAACTCACTCCATCTCATGATTCTTGAATCCCTCGATGAAGGAGGTCCTACCTCTATCCACTGGCATCAGAAAAATGGAACCCTCTCTAAGAAGAGAGTCACCAAGATTGAGCCATTACCAAACTATTTCAACTTCACAATTTTCACTTTGTGAGTTGGTCTTTCATGTTAATGAGAAACCCCTCACACCTGTTGAACATATTTGGACTCATACAGTCCACTACATACTGAAAGTGGGATTTTCTTGCCTCATGGAAGGCCTGCGCTCTCTCCACTCGTGCAATAGTGTAAAGGAAAACTCTCATAGTAGGATCATTGATATTTTTGATGTCAACTTGTCCACTTTTGGTCCTTTGAGAGCCCTGGCTTCAATGTCTATCAATGAGCATCTCTCTGCTCTTGTTTCCTGGTCTAGCACCTCATAACTAGATTTGTAGTCCCCTCTTGGACAAGTCAGTGATAAAATAAATGTCAAACATGTCAATCTCCATGTCCTAATCACTGATCACAAACATTTGGCAATCAATGCAGGTTTTAACCCTGTACAGAAATTATCGGCAAACAAATTCTTAGAAAATATAAAATAAACAATAGCAAGAGCATAAAACATAAAACCGATATACACAGAGATTTTTCCCCTAGATCCCAAATTAGGACTACCAGCTTTATTTTTCATTATATTCATTTTAGTGTTACAAAAAACACACACACATATATATATGCTGAAGAATTCAGAAACCCCAATCCTTTAACCTTGGACTAGAAGATAATCGTATTTCCCTTGACCGAATCTACAAAATACCAGGGGCTGAAAACCATCATGCCCCAAAACCATAGACGGGTCCGCCCATCTAAAATATGGTCCATTTATTTTTCCTAGGGCACGGCCCCAACCCCGTGTAGGGGGCTACCCACCTGCTGTGAACCCCTGTATAGGGGAGGCTTCCCCCCCCCCACGTGTGCGACTATTCGTTGAAATAATATAACACGTACCCAACATTCTCCCACTTGTTGTTTTATTTATGCAAGCGGCCACAGGAGAGATTAGTAATTAGCTCAACCCTACAACACCCATTGTTTCTCTACACCAAGAGAACTTCTAAGTGCTCACAGACTTCATCAATGCATCTGCAACATTCTTCAAAGTGTCCACCTTTACCAACAACACCTTTTTATCCTCAACCATATCTCTCACAAAGTGATATTGAACATCAATGTGCTTTGTATTTGAATGATAAGCATGGTTCTTAGCAAAGAGAATTGCATTTTGGCTATCAAAATCTATCCTTATAGCTCGCTGCATGAACTGTATACTTGAACACAATCTCTGCAACCAAACTTCTTCCTTGCTTGCATGAGTGGTTGCCATGTATTCTACCTCTATAGTTGAAAGAGGCACTACATATTGTATTTTACTCATCCAACTGACTGCACCTCCAAATAGGCTAAACACATACCCACTTGTAGACCTTCTTTGGTCCATATCTCCAACCCAACCCGAATCAACAAAACCATATATGTACAAAACTATGCTCAATCTCGGTCTTCCTTGGTAGCAAAATCCATAATCACTAGTGCCACGTAAATATCTGAAAACCTGCTTCATTGTTGTCCAATGCATGTTCCCTAGTTATGACATAAACTTGCTCAATACTCCCACTTCATGTGCAATTTATGGTCTAGTATAGACCATTGTATACATCAGGCTACCCATTGCAATTTCATATATAACATGGGACATATCCTCCTCTTCTTCTCTTGTCTTGGGACATTGTTCAACAGATAGATTTACACCTATAGGAATAGGAACCTTCACCGATTTACTGTCCTACATATTGAGCATCTACAATATTGTCTTGACATAGTTCCTCTATTTTGGCCAAAGCTTCCTCATTGCCAGATCTCTCTTAATTTCCATGCCCAAAACATATTTTTCATCACCAAGATTCTTCATATCAAATTTGGATAACAATTGGGTCTTCAAATCCTATATAACGTCTTTTTCATTTCCAATCAGCAACATATCATCCACATACAATACCAAATAAATAACATGGTCACCAATTAATTTAAAATACACACAATGATCCTCTTTTCTTCTGGTGAAGCCAAGTCCCCATATACAGGTATCAAATTTCTAATACCACATCCTTGGTTATTGTTTTAACCCATACATAGACTTTTTTAACCTGCATACCAGTTCTTTCTTACCCTTCACAGCAAAGCCTTTAGGATGCTTCACGTAGATCTCCTCTTCCATATCCCTGTGAAGAAATGTTATCTTCATATCCATCTGTTCTACCTCAAAATAAAATGCAACAACAACAAATAAAATTAATCTAATAGAAGTAACCTTGGCATCAGGAGAAACAACATCACCAAAATCAATTCCTAGGACCTAGGAATAACCTTTTGTTACCAACCAAGCTTTATATTTCTCCACCTTGCCTTCTACATTCAACTTATTTTTAAACACCTATTTTCTCCCGATGGGCTTCCTTCCACCCGAAAACTCCATCAGATCCCATGCCTCATTTTTGTGCAAGGATTCCATTTCATCAACCATGGCCTCCTTCCAGAGCTTTCCATCCACTGAATCAATTGCCTCCCTGATAGTTCTGGGACCATCATCATGATAGTTAAGAAAAAAATTGAACAAAAAACAAATGGACTATACCTTTCTAGTTGCCTTCTTTCCCGAACTGATATTCTCATAGATGGAGTTTGTGGCTCTTCCTATTATGAATCTTGTTATGTTGTAGAGTCGGATTGATCCTCATTTAGCTAAAAATTTATATTCTCAAGTTCCTTTGGTATGAATTCATGTTTAACAACATCTTTCACCTCTCTAAACACCACATCTCAGCTGTACACAACCTTCCTTGTTTTTGGGTTCCAAGTCTTGTAACCTTTTAAACCATCGTTATACCCAATAAAGATGCACCTTTCATATTTATTATCCAACTTGTTCATGTTCTCCTTTGGAACATGTACATATCCATCACATCCAAATACCCTCAAATGTGAAAGAGAGGGTTTCTTACCAGTCCATACCTCATGTGCATTCTTATCCTCCAACGATGATAAAGGTGATCTATTAACTAGATAACATGCAGTCTCCACTACCCCTACCTAGAATTCCTATCCTAACCTAACACCACTAAGCATGCTTCTTACCTTTTCCATTAGCGTTATGTTCATTCTTTCTGAAACTCTATTTTGCTGAGGTGTGTATGGAGTAGTCTTCTACAGTGATATACCACACTTCTTACAAAAATTTTAAAATTCCTTCTTGCATTTCTCTCCACTATTATCTGTCCTCAACACCTTTATCTTATTCTCTATCTGGTTTTCCACCAGAGCCTTAAATTCTTTAAATTTTTCAAAGACTTCTTCCTCAAGAAATATATCCATGTATTACTTGAGAAGTCACCTATGAATGAAACATAGTACACATACTTACCTAGTGATGGAACTGACACAGGTCCAAACATATCACTAAGCACAAGCTCTAATATCGTGTTCGCCCTCATAGCACCAGAAGGAAAACTCACCCGATTCTGATTCCCATATACACAATGTTCACAGAAATCAAAATCTAGAGAGAAATTAGACATACCTTCTACCATAACATTATCATGCAGTATCTGAAGGCCCTTCTCTCCAATATGTTTAAGCCTTTGATGCCATACCATGGTCTTTTCTCGAAATACCACTAGGCTTTCCACTCTAGTTTCAAGAACAACATAAACTGTTGCATGCATCAATAACAGTGCTACCCTAAAGCTTATACAGAGTTCCAATCCAAACACCCCACATTAATACCAGTTCTCCCTGAATCATCTTGAAGGTATATTTCTCAAACATTTTTTTTACATGTGCATAATCCATCTTGCTTACAGAAATTAGACTTCTAGCCTATACAAGAATATGCAACACACTAGGAAGTGTTCTAATCCTTCCACCTTACAGATTTAGCTTTAATTTTCCACTTCCAATGATTCTGGCCTTCCTATAATCCCCTAAGAATACATCACCACCATCATACTTCTCATACTCGAAGAGCTAGTCCCTATGGGGAGTGAAGTGAAAGTATGAACCTGAGTCAATCAACAATGCCTAATGATCTACATGTGTACTTGAAGAAGAATCTAAATACACATCCCCACCTTCAACTGAGTTTGTTTTTTACTCTAGAGAGGGAGCATCATCAGATGCATTTGCTTTCTCAGGAGGTTTAGATCTACAGTCCTTTTTGAAGTGTCCTTCCTTTATCCATTTTCAACACACCTTTATAGGATTTCATGAAGATTTAGATCTCCATCTAGATTTAGATCTCCCACTCGAAAAATTATTTTTATTTCTATTATGGGACCTTCCTCATATGGATAATGCATCTTCATTCCGGCCCTCCATATTTCTCCCTGTCATTTCCTCCAACAACAAGGTTGAGACAATTTCATTAAAATTCGAGGTAGTTGCATTGCTACCTATTGCAATAACCAGAGTGTACCACGAATCTGGTAGAGAACACAAAAAATTGATGCACTTAAATTCATCTGATATTTTAATATCAACAAATGAAAACTAACTTACCACAGTATTGAAGACATTCAGATGATTTGTCACCAATTCTCCATCCTTCATCCACAGGTTATACATATTTTTCTGCATGAATAATTGATTCACAAAAGACTTAGATTGGTAACTTGACCCACAAAGTCTTCATCATAGCTTCCACATATACATTCAAAAATAATGAATCTGAGATACACAATCGTATTGTGCTCTCTGAATTCCAATCGAACTTCGCCCAGTATTCATCTAACATTGTTGTTGGTTTAGTACCAGGATCTACCGCGATCGACTAATCTTTATCCACCAACATATCATCCATATTGAGCTTCCAAAACTAAAAAATCTTACCATTGAATTTCTCGATATCTATATTTCCACTTCTCACCATCTTCTTTCACCACAAGAATCGATCTCGCAGACCTCCCATTGAATAGGGTCTACCACAAGCCCGAGCAAAAAACCCCTCGGCAGAAAAGGCGTCCCCTTGAAGCTGAAACAACTCTGATACCAAATGTAGGTTTTAACCCTGTATAAAAATTATCTGGAAACAAATTCTTAAAGAACCTAAAATAAACAATAGCAAGAGTATAAAACATAAAACAGATATACAAATATTTTTTCCCCTGGATCCCGAATCGAGACTACCAATTTCATTTTTCAGTATATTCCTTTTAGTGTTACAACACATATATATACATTCTGAAGCATTCATAAACCCTAATCCATTAACCCTAGATTAGAACATAATCATAGTTCCCCCGATCGGATCTACAAAATACCATGGGCCGAAAACCATCATGCCCCAAAACCATGTGCAGACCCATGTAGAAAACCATAGGTGGGTCTGCCCACCTAAAATATGGTCAAATTTTTTTTTATCGGGGCATTGCCTCAGACCCCGTGCAGAGGGATCCATACCCCCTACAAATCGGTCAACAAGGGGGGCTACCACCCCCCCCGGTTGTATCTAATGCAACAAAAAGGGTGGGTCTTTCAACCTCCCTATAATCCCCCCCCTACGCGTGTGACTATTAGTTGAAAGAATATAACACATACCCAATATTCAACATCCCACCATCTCATAAGATACTGTAATAGATCCAATTGGGATCGAATCCTAGATGTTTGGAATAATTTCAACGAACCACAATTTCGCAGCGCTCTTATGCAGTTTGGGTTTTGATATGCTTCTCAATCTTCTGCTTCATGGCCTCTTTATTTCCATTCTATTGTCATGATTCTACTGCAAAACATCAATTAAAAAAGATTAATCATCTTTCATGGAATAAAGTTGGCAAAACATTGAGTGAAAATTGAGCATTCATAAAAAGAAATTAGCTCAAGGTACTAAGCCATTTGTGCGCTAATTTTTACATGTTCACAATTCTCTTGTATTTTAATGACCAGGGCGATCAACGCATACCCGATGGGTGAAACCCACGTTGGTAGCCCACATGCCCTAATTTTTCAAGGGCTCCCTAAGCTAATAAAAATGGATGAAAATGGTTTAAAAATATAGGTAAAATATAGGCAGAAGATATGGCTCTTACCTACAACAAATGGATCATTTAAGGGTGTCCTAGATCAATCAAACGGTGTCCTAGATCAATCAAACGGTGCGCCTGAAGTTCGAGAAAAAACACAGGTAAAAGTGCTCTGCAAAGTTTACAATGCAAAGTGATTTTTTTATTTTAATTTTTTACTATTAAAAGTATTTTACCAAATATTTTAATTCGAAAAATATTTTTATCATTTTCTATAGTGTTTTTTACCTATATTTACATTTTTCTTGATCAAAATCATGTTTTTTTCCATGTGCAACAAAAGTTCATTTACGAATTAAATTTGATAATTGGTGAATGATGAGTTTTACTTTATCACTTTTTTGGACTCTCGAAATAAATGAAAAAGCGACCCCACTGTAGTCAACTTTAAACTCTTTTCTGACTCTAAAAAAATGAAAAGACTGATGAACATGTGTCCTTTCGATCTCGTTATAATAAATGAAATGGTGTCGTCTCAGTATATGTTTACCCCTTTTTCAGGTTGAGGTTAACTAATTATAGAAAAGGAATACCTTAGTCAAACATGACTAAGCGATTCTCTCAAATATTGATTTTTACCTTTTCAAGTTCGAGGGACTATCTATGAAAAGGGACCTTTTGGAGTTTTCTTTTTTGTTTCTTTTTCAAACTCCCTAAATATGAAAAATATACCGAGTTACCCCTCCGTCGTACATGTAAAACTGAAACGACGAAGGACGTGTTTCCATGACAAGATCAAGTTACTCCTTCCTAGGACTCGTTAAATTTACTAGGATGGATTCATCTGAAGGGTGAACTTATACGCTAAGCATATGCTATCCTCTTCAAGCTTGCTATAAAAAATAAAGAGGTAATCTCTAGAAATAGTGGGGGGGAAATGGACAAAAAGTATGTTTTGTATTTTGTGTTGACAGAAGCATGTCGCTCTTGAAGATGACACTCATATGCATCTCGTGTCGGGTTTGGCTTATCATCTCTTTGTCACTTGCCTTCCTAGGTTTTGGAAATCCATTTTCCTCTCATTCAATAATATCGTACTTTCACCATGACTATTGATCCCATTTTTGAGTCAAAGGCTACCAACATTGGGAGTCGTGTCACCAATATGTTCAAGAGAAGTCTTATCTGCAAAATTCAAACCTCTCATACTTATTTGACCCTCGCTACAACAATCTTGATTAATTCTTATCTACCTTTAGCATTGCTATGTTTCGTGTCGATGTGTGGGAGAGATTATGGCCCTCCTTCGATGGATCGCTTCTTATCGACATCAACTCATTATCCAGGAAGTTCATCTAAAAACTCCTTTTTGGTACCTTGGAGCTTTCATGCCTCAATGGTAAGTTCTTTGTGTTCGATGACAGGTTCACATCATTTACCTTTGATCAAATGGTTTTTCAAGTGTTCGACTTCAACTCCTTTATTAACACTTGTGGATTGTGTTTTCGTACCATGAGGGCCATCGTCATTATTGATGGTTTATCTCTTGCATGATAATGGTTTAACTTATTGACTGGTAATCATTTGGTTTCTACCATGTTCGACATCATCACATCTATTCACATGGTTAGATTCATACATTCGATGAATCGTTACAAAGAAGAAGACCTTGATCACTTATTTTTGAATCCAAGTTGTGTGGAGTATTCATGATTGTATACGCGATCCTTTCTATATGGATGGATAGGACCATGCAGTGGATCCATTCATATGATCCTGTCTAGTAGGATGGTTGCGTCCATGCCTTGAATTCATGTGTTATTTGATTCCCATTCAACAGTATCCTATTAAGCATATTTATCTCAGAGATGTAATATATTGTATCTTGTTTGATTTGCAAGTCCCTTGATGGTGGTTTTCCAACACCCTTGCCTTGACAAATAAAACACTTCAATCATAACTTATCATTTTTCTTTCATGCTTTAGGAGGCATTTGTTACACAAAATTTTGTCGCACTCCCTATTCCCTATCCAAAGTTTCTTCCTTTGTGTCACTGCTGCCAAAAATGTTGCAAAGTGACAGGAGCTATGAAAACATGTTCTCCATGAACAACATGCTCAAAACATCCCTGAATAAATGGTGAATCGATGCATTCTAGCAATTTTGGCGAAAGCTTGTAAAAAACCCTAATTTGCAGCCCCAATGTGGGTCCCTCTTGTGTACCCTCACACTCATCACCCTGTTTATAATTGGTAAACAATGTTGGAAGTGTTGGAATTAAAGTGAAAATCTACATTAGTCGTCTTCAGGAAGTTTCTATAAAAAAGGAGCATAAGCTTCATCCTCTACAAGTCTCGAGAACGGAAGTATGGTACTTGTTGGTTGAGGATATGGTCGAGTTCTCCCAATTTTGAACCTTTGATCCTATCTTTAAGAAACCTCCTCTTTGAGATAAGGACTTTCCTCCCTCATTTTTTGATCCATAACCTCTCTAGCTTCACTATAAATGAGTGTCATTCCTTCCACAAACGGTTGTTCATTTTTGGTTTCCTTTCTAAGTGCTCAAATACACCTAAATGTTGTCAAATTCCAAGAAGGAGTGCTTGATTTCTTTGTCTTGGACTTGGAAACCCATCCTAAAGGAGGTTTCCAATATCAAGGCATCTATTGTATGCTTCCCTCTTTTAATCATTAAGAATGAAAAGCATGTTTTACTTTCCATGAGCTTGTTAATGGTGACCTTCTTATTATCATACTCCTTGATTTGTCATATGGTTTATATTGGAATACATTTTCTATTGATTTCTCTTTCAAGTATTCGTGCATAAAGGAATAGCGATGAGAAAGCTTGGAATTGGAGAGATCGGGATCGACATTGAAAATCTATTGCATAGGAGTGAGGTAGGCCATCTCCCTCTCTCATGTTATTTCGATATTAAACGAGGAAAGTTTGCATTCTTTGTCTCGGTTGTTACTAGACCGACTCATTGGGCTAGAGGGATCGCTTCTATTTGTAGAAGGGATTTCCTATATAACATCCTCCATAGAGGCCTAATATTCCCTATAGAGTTCATGTGTGGTTATTTGAGAACTACTTCACAAATCTTAATCAACAAATGTTCAAATAAGGCTTAAGCCCCTTATGTTCCTATTTTGATCAATCCTACACTTGTAAGCATCATATGTCATTTTAAAGCATCCTAATTTCATTAAGGTGTAATGATGAGGCTCCAAGACCCGTCATGGTGTGAAAAACCTTTCAATGATAGACACATCCCTCCTAGATGACAAATAATATCCCTTAGATAATATAATTAACGTGTTGGTTTGAAGCCTTTTTAATGGCCACTAATTATTTAGGACTTAAGTCACTTTTTTTAAATTTCCTTCCTCGGCAATAGTGAAGGCCATGAGACCCATTTTTATTATGAAAAACATACTAAATTCCCATATTCCCAGCTAGAGGTCCTTTTCATGGAAATTGAGCATGAGAAAGATCACTTTAGGGACTAAGGTCCTTGTTTTCCTCTCATAACCATAGCATAGACACTAACTCCAATACGTGGTGAGAAATAGCTCTTATGGTGCCCATATACTAACTTCATACCAAAGATCCATTAAAGAATATCTATGTGGTTTTTAACTCTAGCTCATAGCCCTTAAGACTAAAAGGCTTCTTGTAAGGCCTAATGTCCTTGTTTACTTCCCCTACCCATGGTACATTCCTTGACTCCTATACATGGTGTGAAAAAATTCCTAATGGAATTGACACCGCATATATCCCTAAGATTATTTAGAGAGGATCTATGTGGTTTTTCAATGCCAAATTCATGGCCCTTGAGCATGAGAAGGTTCATTTTAGAAGAGGTAAAGGCCTTTTTCTCCTAGTGTAAGGCCCTTTTCATGTCCATTAGTAAAGACATCGAGAGTTATTTCTAGTGTGAAAAATGTGGAAATGTTGTACAAATATTAGTAAAGATAAATGCCTTAATAGAAATACCTCCATTGGTAATAACCTCTCATAATGATAAATATGGGCAATTGGCCTCATTGTGATAGGTGGAAGCATAGTTCAAATAAATAATAATGGTCAAACCTTTAGGAGGGGACATGCTATCATACTTTTATGTCTATGTTAAAACATCAAAAAACCTTGACATGATTTTAATGTTAAGACTTTTAATTTGTCTAAATACATGGTAAATTGTGGCAATATAAACAACTATAGTTTTAAGAATGTTATACCCTTCGACACATATAAATATAAATGCATAAGACCACTAACTATATTTTTTGAAACTTAAATTTTGCATGTTAAATATTTTATATATAACTTAATATCTTGTTTATTTGTATTTAATCCTTAATTTAATACTATGTATAATTTTTTTTTAAATATTAAAAGAGGAATAAATGACCCATGTTATTTGAAATGGGCATCTCTATAAAAGAAAGGAGGAGATTATTAGGAAGCATGATTGGATGTTTGGTGAATTAAATTCTGTGGCATGTTGAGGTTGGAACAATGGATTGTAATTTGAAGTGAGATACACCCTAGTGGATCAAGAAGAGTTTCATTACTACAACATACACCCTTGGCTAGTTTGTTATAGGTGTTCATGGCCATTTCCAATTAATGAAAAAGCCAAGTGATATAGGGAAAAATCATGGCAATAAACTGAATATTCTACATAGTCCAAGAAAAAGAAGGGCTTCACTGATAAAATTGCAGGGTTTGGAGTTCTAAATTGCATAGTTGAATGGGTGATTTAAGGGTTCAATCTCCCTTTAACTGTAGGGTCGAATTTGGAAACCCTAGAGGTTGAATTTGGAAACCCTACAGGCTAAGAATCACATCAGATTGCTAATTGGTACCAGCGTTAGCAGTAATATATTGGCACGGATGAATGAAAATGGTTACCAGCGTTGGGAATAAGTTGAGGGATAAATCTCACGAGTAAGAGGGGTTTCTTTGTGGTAATTAGGTGAATCAAGAACCCATACGCAGACATTTGTCTCACGGTCGAATTACAAAATTATGTTTGTTATTTTTTTAGCATATTTAATAAACACAGACAGGGAATCAGGTGGACGCATCACTCTAAGGGTCGAATTGAAATCTCAGTTCTAGTCAAATTTGAAGTCGAGTTGAATGTGTACATGTGGTCAATTTTTCATATGAGACACTGCCATTTCTGGAGTGATTTTATGACTTAATCGACTGGGGCTAGAAACCCTGAGACATTGCTCCTGAGCACAGGAGCACAGGATCTAGTCCACTAGCACATTGAAATCATCCTTCTGGGTTTGTCGAATTTGAGTACAAGTGTAAATAATCAATAAACTTAGGATGGGGAGATCCAGGGTATGGAGAATCAATAAACACAAACATGGTCGATCTAGGTTATCCGAGGAAATAGAGAAAGCTTGAAAGAATTATCCTCGCGTGGAAAAAGACATCCAATATAATACGTTGAAGGAGGTGGGGGGATTTTTTGTTGGTAAGCCGGAAAGTGAATTGTGAGGTCAATGCTAGTATTGCAGTTCGAGCAAACAGAGAACAAATTAACTGGAGTCTAGTAGATTTATGGAGCAGAGGTCAAATAAAAGGTTCGAGATGACCTGATGGTTTCATGTTCAAGATGCAATTTGGGTTTCCTGAATTTTTTAATGGTTTCATTTCTTACAAATAAATTAATTAGCTATAAAATTTGCAAACATTTAACATATTGCTTTTGTTGTAAGAATGTTGATAAATTAACTGTTTGAAAAAACTAATTAGACAAAATATTTATATAATATTCTAGAGAATTGAATCATCTAAGAAATGGATATTACAAACCATTGAAATATATAAAGGATGTTAAACAGTTTTTCTAATGCCATGAAAAAGGAGTTCAAAAATCAACACCACCAATATTGGAGTACATATATGCTTTAATGCTCTTAGTGCTCTTGATTAAATGGAAATCACATCATACATTATATAATATAATGAAATTTTGCAATTCCATTAATCTTAAAACCCTCAGAATGGGACCTAAAATCCCACTTTCCATGTATGAAAGCCAATGAAGTTGAAACCACTTTGAGACCTCCTCACTAAATTTAATGGTAATGTTAAAAAGTAAAAGGATGAAAATGAATAGTAGAGGATGTCACTTTACTTTAATAATTTAACATTATCATTAGGGAGCATGTAATAAGTTTGTAGGTAGCATTGGGGAGCACCCAGGGAATGTCTAGGAAGAGTGATAGGAGAGAATGGTTTGGCATGTTGTTGGGCATGGCCCAACTTGGTCCAATTTTGGTCAAACTACTCTGAATTTCAAGGAGCAGGGTGCACGGTCAAGTGAGGATAAATCAACCGCGTAGAGTTTAGGGCCTTTGGGGCGAGTCAAAGCCCCTCTTTTTGTAAAGGGTTCAGATTTATTTTGATAGTTTTGAGTCTGCCCATGGTGTATGGACCATGGTTTTTGTAATATGTAAAGGCTATATAAAGTAATATCATATTGAGTTGAAGTCATGAATGAATAAGTTTTAAGTCATGTTCTAATCAAGGTTGTAATTTTATTATATTTCTATGTTTTGAGACTAAGGGAAGGCTATGAAGATGTGTTCATGGAGGCCTTGAAGAGTCTGCAACAATGTGCGTGGATCAGAGAAGTATTGTACTGAAGAATACATATCATTAATAAAAGAAAGTAAGTTTGATGCATATCTGTGTATATCTATGTACTTTGCTTATTATCTGCAGTTGAAGTTTTTTTATGCATTGCGAAGTGTTTTATGTTGTTATATTGTGTTGAATATTGTATAATATTGATAAAGGCGCAGTGCACAATAGTATTAAGTGATGAATAGAGCATAGAATATGAATGTATATAATTGCATTCACAAAATCTGTAAAAGCATAAGAAAGAAGCTGAGTAGTAAATCCATGTCCTATTATCCCTCTCGATGTAGAAACCTAGTTCTGACATCCCCCAATATTTCCTCGGGTGAGACTGTGATTTGCGTTGCAGGTCGTTTCTAAAAGGGCCAGTAATAAAGGCTTTTGTTGGTTGCACAACAACTCTGAACCTAGTTCGAGACCCCTTTGAGCCAACAAATGGTTCCATTTCTGGGACTGAGATCTGATATAGGGATATGTGGATGTGGCATATGACCAAGAAGGAAACAAAATATTAGGTAGAATTGAAAGAATGAGAGTTCGTATCTCAAGAAAATATAAATATGTTAATGTCGACTAAAGCTTGGTTGCAAAGGTATCTCTTTATAGAACAACATGATATTTTCTTTGCGACGCTTGCTAACGAAATGCATGAATGGTTATCAAGGCTATCTAAGAACAAGACCTATTTTAAGAATGACAAGCCTACTGCATGGAACCCTAAACAGTTACAACGACTCAAGGAGATTGATAACAAAATAACGAGAGTTGTTGATTTCTAGGTCGAAAATACCCTGGGAGGATTTATTATTGAATTTTCAATAGACACATGTGTATCTTACAGCTAAGCTAAGTGAATATTTTTCAATGGTCTATGAGGTAAGTATCTAAATTCTTTGAAGGTGTGGATTAAAATGCTTTTATGTGAAAAGGGTGTGTTATGAATGCATTCAGATTAATGTTTGGGCTTAAGTCTGGATGCAAATCTATGAAAAATGGGAAACGATACAGAGTAGATTGCAAAAATTAAATTGAGACTGATTACAATCCGTTGCTGAGTGGCTCTAAGAGTGGATAATAAACAAGTAACCCCACAACCTCTTAGAGAGTTGCATCATAGACAA